>JANAVB010042617.1:5773726-5776226 GCA_029216955.1 Iris pallida
ATCCTCAGCTAGCAACGTTGCCTCCCTCTGATATTCCACGGCCATCTCAGCCTCGCTGGCGATAAGTCCAAGACAAGGGAGACCCGCTTCGACAGGCCACTCCATGTGATATACCTCAGGGACTGGAGAGACCTTACAACTTCGACATATTAGCACAATTGGCTAATACGCCAGCAAAGTTGTCGCTATACGCTCCTAAGGCTCTCCAAGGATCTTCGTGTCGTATTAAGCGAAGCAATCCAGAATGCTGATGCCTACTTAGCTAAGGTCAAGCCTCCAGGGGAAGACCCGCCAGCAGATTTACAGGCGACGATAGCTCAGATACATGTCCAACATCATATTTACTTCACAGGACATGTTGATTAGACCAACTTGCATGATCGCCCCTTGTACACTGGATACATAGGTGACATCAAGGTGGATAGGTTTGTTATCGACCCGGGCTCGTAATAAGCATCATCCAGAAAAGTCTGCTCCAACTTCTTGGCATCCCTATACACCGGCTAGCAGCAACCAATACTGCCATTAGCGTTTCAACTCAGAGAAGCTATCCCTATGGAAGATCCGGTTGAAATGCCAGATTGGTTACCTGAGGACAGAAGTTACCTGCTATGTCATAGAGGCAGACACCTCCTACAACATCCTTCTGGACATCCGTGGATACATGACTCTATGATCGCCATCCACCCTTCACCATATTTTAAATATGTCAGTAAATACGGTTCCGTGAAGACCAAATTCCGACATTGATCCAAAGGGGTTGAATCTTATTACTCTTCGAGGCTTGTCTATATGACGAATATAAAGCATATGACGGACGATCCGGAAGCCATCATAGGGCCAGAAGAACCCTTGAGAATTCGTCTCCAAGCTCGTAAATCGGGCAAGGCAGCACCCCTTGTCGCAACCTTGCATAAAGAGGTGCTCGGTTCTCCTGCCACACCTACGCAGTTGGAACCAATGGTCATCCGTCCCGAGATCCAGCCAGGAGCCAAACTTGTCATAGGCAATGGTGATCCGGCTGCCGAAGTCCAATCAAAGGCACGGAAAGATGCAAGGCCCTCCGAAACATCGATGGTAATCCGATTGCCAAATCTACTCTGAGGCGACCGGAAGACACAAAGTCCCTTGCTGAGCCAATTGTCATTCGTCTGCCCAAGACGACCAGCAGCAAGTGTCGATCCGACACCCTCAGGCAAGCCAATACTATCAATCGAACCCTTGGTGGTCAAGTTGCCCAAGACAGCGTCCCAACCTCGATCACGCAGGGGGTAGCAGAAGAAGAGTAGAATCACAAAGTATCTGGTTGCAAGGGTGGATAGTCCCTCTCTGATGATGTGACAACCGTCCATACCGTAAGCCAACTTGCTCCCATTAAAGATGCCTACTTCCTAGTCTCAGGCATCTTTGGCCGAAAAGAAGGATCTCAAACCCTTTATGCCTCAAGAGTTTGATCTTGAACCCGATACTGGAGACTACCGCTCTACCTGTATAGTCCTCAGGCCAAGTACTTTATGCAAACAGGGGTTCGACATGGAGGCTACCCCAGGTCTGAATTACGGTAGCGGTAGACGATCACCTCTCAGCTGTCAACTCCGGCATTATTAGGGCAAATTCCTGAAGAAATTCTATGTTTAAAGGACATACTGGTACTCCTCAAAACTATCACATCTTCCTGAGTGGCGAGTCATGTACGATAGTACCGTTGAACACACACTCCATCACATCTTCCTGAGTGGCGAGTCTACGATGATACCTCTGAACTCCACTCTAATACTTTACCTCACAGGAGTCTCGCCCAGTTCATTATCCCTGAGTAAACTTCCTGGTCCTGATTATCGTGTGCCACGTCCATATTACCTCTCATACCGATAATCTTCCGACTTAACACATGTACTCCAACCCGGGATAAAAGACATGTTAAACCACAAAACTATCACCTCTGTTGGATTTTGTTTCAAATCTATTACCCGTACACCACCAGTGCAGAAGGGTAATAGGTCCACCAAAGTTATCCTAATCTATTACCCGTACCACCAGTGCGCAGAAGGGTAATAGGTCCGTAAAAGTTGTCCTAAATCTATTACTCACATTATCGATGAACCAATGAGTAGTAGATCCACAAAATATCATTCAAATCTATTACTCCACTACCAGTGCAAAAAAAGGTAATAGGTCCACAAAATTCCCCAAAAAAAAAACACATCCATATTACCTCTGAGTTGTTTTTCCATCCATCACCCAAGATAGAACTTCCACATTGATAGCACCTCTGAGTTGTTCTGTGTACCCCTATTATGCCTACTCCTACCATGTCCTCATTATACCTCTGAGTAGGAAGGCTCTGTTTTGACCCATATTTACCACGTCCTCATTACCTTTGAGTAAATATGTTGGTTTTCTCTCCACTTATTATTCGTACTCGTACCGCCAGTACACAAAAAGGATAATAGGTCCACAAATGTCCTGTTGACCCCAAATGCTGTGTTAGGTCCTCTAG
>JANAVB010042617.1:5781226-5957472 GCA_029216955.1 Iris pallida
ACCCAATTCGCAGAAGTAGATTTCATCGACTATGTGCCGAGAAATCGGATTCCAAAGTTCATGAAAAACCTATTTTAAAAACAATAAAAACACTCCGATACCACGTGCATCCCGCCAAACCGGACGACTTGGTCATGAACCGCAAGCATCGAAAGGTGCGTAATGGCTTCATGGACGTGTGGGCTTTGACGGAATTCAAATTGGTCGCGTGTGCGCGACGAATTTGATACATATCCGTCGAAATTCACCGTATCGGCCTATGTGCAAATTTCTTAATTACTTTGTGCACGTTCGTCAGATCGAGACATAACCCCCGCCAACAGGAACGTATCATTTTTCTGGTCCTATATGCCAAGTTTGGTTCAATTCTGAGACAGTTGATTGGATCGCTGTTTCGCGGGCCCCACGATCCAATTCAACGGACGATTTTGTGCACGGCCCACCGAAATCCAAAACTGGACATACCATTGAATTTGTATCATCAAAACAAATTCGTAGACATATAGTTTGACGACTTTAGAGACCATTAACTCTGGCATGCTTTTCGGTACAAAGCGGGTCCAACGACGGGCACCGTTTTGGCTTGAAATTACCGTTTTGTCCCTGTGTCCAGAATTGGACTTAAGAACAGGCAATCCTAGCTAATTTGACTATTCTGAGAATGTTGACGATGTCTGTTTCAGCTTTCGGAGACAATTGGGGATTTTGGATTTTATAGCGTATCAGTTGACGGTATCTTATTGGTTCTTCGTGCTGCCACCAGGCAAGTATACCTTGCCTCCCTCTACGGTTTATTTCATGCTCATAGTACACCTATTGTGTATGTTATATTTAGTTACCTTAGTCGTTATAGATTTATATGATGCCGCGTTTACCAGTTTATTGTCTTGCTTGTATATCAGTATTTAATGACTTGATAGTGTAGTTATACCAGGCTTGTTTACGTCATGGATCATGCTAGAGTTGTCCTTACCTGTGTCATGACTGAGTTGTACCATGTCTTCACTTGTATCTTGACTGAGTCATGTCTGCAAGTATATGTGAGTGAACTGCTATTCCTTTGTCTTTCTACAACCTGCGAGTCCACACACGGGACGAGGGTTGTCCGTTTGCACCTGCGAATCCACACACGGGGCGAGGGTGACTTCTCTTAAAACTGACCTGCGAGTCCACATTCGGGGCGAGGGCTGGTATCCTATTGATCTTCCAGCAGTTTATTTATACATACTTGATCGTGTATCCGTGTTCATAGTTACCTGTCAGTAGCCACATGTCAGTCTCATGTCTAATTCCTGTTTATACCCTGGTTATATTATTGCATGATTAAACTGTTAGATAAGCATGTTTTATGTATCTTGCTAGTCCTCTGAGGACCTGATGATCTCTTCAGGTTTAGCGACTGCATGGAGTTTAGTTAGCGGCTCATGATGGTAGTGATTACACCTGCAGGAACACAGGTATTTGCTTGTGATATTTCTTTATTATCTTCTCGTGCTTTATATTCCATACCATGATATACTCTGCTTACTTTATAGGCTCATATTATTCTCGGAGTCTAATCGGACAATATGCTAATGGGCTGCAGACCATGACCCATAATTGTTCATTCTTGTTTATATGATTCCTGTGGATTGAGATATAGTTTAGATTAGACATGATACCCTACCCTGGACAGCTTATACGTACTTGAGTCGGGCTAGAGTCTGCTCGATATGTAGCTGGCTTGCTCACGAGTTCGCGTCTGAAAAGCGGGTGCGGGTCGTGATAAGGCATTCCTCATATATGCGGCTCGCCACAGAAGATTAGTTGATGCACGTGACAGGTTGACCAGTTCTCAACTGCTCAGATTTGCTACAACGACAAATCACAACGAATCCCCAGCTATCAATCACATACCGAGTCTCGAGGCATGATTACGGCCATGTGGCTCGGGGATTTGCCACGTGGTCATCTATGCGGCTCAAAATATCCTTCATCCCGAAATCACTATAAATAGCAGGGTGCCACACCCCTACAAAATGGTTGGCAATCTAAGGCTGGCAACCTTCAAGAAAAAAGCAATATCTTCACGAGCTAGAGACTGCATCAGATAGTCCACAGAGTAAGGCATAGTTGATAGCACTTTCCTGAGCCTCCACGGTCACCCTCCCAGAATTAAAACTAAACAATTGTACTTAGATTGTTCCTATGCTTTCTTTCTAGTCTTCGTACAAGCGAGTTCACAATTAATTTCAGTGTTCTATAATACATGTTGTTGATTTTTTATGGCAAACACGATGGCGACTCTGCTGGGGACATCCTTCTCTTCCGATGAGAAGTTGGTGACACAATCTGACGCGTCCAAGCACGGCTCTACACAGCAGATGCTTATGGTCCGCTTCGACCAACAAGCCTTCGAAGAATTGCTCTTTAAATGGAGCGCCAGCCCATCTCAGAAGCGAGCCAACCCGAAGAGGAATCGTAAGGCGTCGGTGTGCAAAACTATTGCCCCCGACCAAGTTCTCGAAGAAGCTCCTTCTGCAGCCCAAGACGGTGACCAGAACTATCCCGTGGCTCTGTTTCCGACCACAGAGGACCCCACTGTCCCCAAATCCATCAGAGGAAAATATTACGATGCTGAGTTTTTGGGGGCACAAGGGAACTCCATGCGGACAAAGATAAGGCCGCAGAGAAGAGATGGACTGTCTGCCCATGCAACAGCCAACTCTGGCCGCATGCAGACAACTCATGCGGCAGCCAACTCTCGCCGCAGGAAGATGTTCCATGCGGCAGCCAGCTCTAGCCACAAGAAGATGGTCCATGCGACGAGCAATCTTGCCCACAAACAGGACGTCTCATTCAGCCCTGTCAGAAGCTCTGTGTTCGACCGCCTCTTATGCGAGCCCGACGCCATACGGCCCACCGAGGATGCGGAATGTATCAATCTGGACTATTTTTTATGGCAAACAGGCGTGACACCCTTTGATGGATGTCGCCCTTCCAGACATCGAATACCCTACTCTCTCCGAAGTCCAAGATATTCTAGTACCTTTCACCCAGGCCAAAATCTCAACATTGTCCACATCCTTCCCGTATACTTTTGTCCTAAAATTTTCGAGCGGCTGTCCGAAACAGATGAGGGTTCACAAAGTCATCGCCAGCTGGGGTCTTTTATTGGGGTACAGGGTGGCGCCCATGGACCCTAAACACATGTTCCTACACCTATCATCGGTTAGTGATCACAAGAATGTCTGGAGCAGAGGCACCAGCAGAATAGACTCATACATCATGAAAATCGTCAAATGGACTTCGAACTTCAACCCTAAGGTTGATTCTGAGATCATATCTACGTGGGTCACCCTGCCGAACCTCCCCCTTATATGCTTCGCCCCAGCGGCTATGAGAAGGATCGCCAACTCCTTCGGGACGTTCGTGGCCATGGCTAAAGAGACACGAAACCTCACCAAAGGCAACTATGCCAAAACCTACTTGGAACTTGACTTATCGAAGGATCTCCCCAAATATATCCAAATCTCGCTTGGCTATAAGACTCACACTCAACAGATCATTTACGACAACAACATCATCTATTACAAACATTGTCATATGCGAGGCCACGCACTCGAACACTTCTTCCGTGCGCACTCAAAACACAAGAAGAAAGTTAGCCGAAAGAATGACCCATCTCAATCGAACAAGATCCCTCAACAGTCCCATCAACCCCCCTCCTTCCCTTACCCAATTCCCACATTCGGTTTGAAGCGAGCTCAGGAAACACTCAATCCCAACCCAAAAAACAAACCCCTACTGATAAAGCTATCGTGCCATTCTCATCACCAATCCTCAACCTCATCAACAAATTTGATATCCTAGCACCCCCTCCCAAATGACTCTTAGGATATAGTCATCTCTGATATGCACAACCCTGAAGGGGATCAAGAGAGTAGCACAGTTCAGAAAAGGAACATTGATCCTACCATACCGGAGACCCACTCAGAACTAGAGAATGAAGTAGATCCTAACCTCCCCACTTCGGAAGCACCACCTGTCTTCCAGTCAGAAAGTGCAATTTGCTGATGCGCTGGCCAACATTGGCCAAGCCCCGGTGGCTAGGATTCAACAAGCCATCGAGGCTGGCTTCATCAGTACGAACAACTACTTTGGAGCCATGTCTAAAATAGTTGGAGAGGTATATTTGCACCTAACTGAGGACACAGCTGATCAACCCCAGGACAGAAACTATAAGGCGGGCGACAAGGTTACAACCACCTCCAAGAAATCAAAAAACACATGCTCTACAGAGAGAACGGCTATGACCACTCGGTCAGCCACAAAACTCGCCAAAACCCCCCTTCCCAGTAACTTAAATGATTACCATCCTCTCATGGAATGTTAGGGGCCTCGCGAACAAACCCACCTTGAGAAGACTAATCAGTCTCAAGAAACTTACAAATTTGATATCTCTGTCATCATCGAACCTAAAATCCTTCCAAACAAACTCAGGTCCATCCAGTTGTAGCTTGGCTTCTCTTCGGCTGTTGCCAGATGCCATTACATCTGGATCCTTTTTGGGGACGACGTTAAGTGCGACATCATCCACGACTCGAGATAGGCCCTCTCGTGTTTGGTGGAATACCCTATGCTTCATTCGTGCTCCCTCTTGCCCGCCATATATGGCAGTTGCGACATCACTGAACGGAGACAGATATGGAGGTCATAATGTACACCCACCAAAACCAAAGCAATCTTTCTTTGCTCTGCGTTGGCAATTTCAATGCTATTACCTGCAGAGAGAAGAAGTCAGAAGGTCGACCCCTACCCCGACAGCCACTCATGACTTCACCAGCTTCATATTCCATGCTCAACGGTCTACCCTTTAATATACTGGCAACGCCTTCACTTGGTGCAATATGAAAGAAGGCGGCCATAAAAAATACTCTCGGCTTGACCATGCCCTTATCAACCCAAAGTGGATGGATTTGGAGATCATCTCCAATCTCTCATACCTCAATACTACTGAGTCGGACCACTCCCCCCTCCTCCTGGATATTAGCAACAAATCGAACCAGATCAAAAAAAGATTCCACTTTCTCGACTTTTGGATCTACCACCCCCAGTTCAAGAACATTATTGCCACTTTATGGAGTGGCAAGGATACCCTTCAGCCCCTTGCCCACATCATGAACAAATTTAAAAATACCAAGAAAGCCCTCACTGTTTGGAGCAAAAAAGCGTTCGAGGACATTTTTTAGGCAGTTCGCACTGCTGAAGATGACGTTACCCGTGCGAAAGCTCTCTTCTCCAACGACAAATCTCCGGCAGCTCCTGTCTTCCTGAACCTCACCAGAGCGCTGCTAAAATTCTGCATTAAAATTGAGACAAAATTCTGGAAGTAGAAAGCTATATTGAAATAGGATAGCGATAGAGACAAACACTAGCTATTTCCATTCCTACGTCAAGGGGAACTGACAGAAGCTCAACCTCTACCAGATCGCTAACGAGAAATGAGACATTATCAAAGATCAAAGGGGTATCCAACTAGCGACCGCAGATTTTTATTCTTAGTTGTTCACCGAAGTTGGTATCACCAGAGACGAGGATTTCCTAGCAGCGTTCCCCCGCCTGATAGATGATAGAGACAACATCGAGATGGAGCTTATCCTTTCTATATAGGAAGTCAGAGATGTTGTATGGGCCATTAATGACACAGCGTCTTGGGACCAGACGGGTTCACCGGAGTGTTCTTCCGATCATGCTGGGACATTATCAAGTCAGATATGCACGAGGCGGTCATCACCTTTTTCCAAGGAGCTAGGTACCACAGATCGATTTCCTGCGCTAACCTAATTCTTATCCCCAAACAGGACAACCCGGAGACCTTCAAAGACTTTCGCCCCATAATCTTGTATAACTATACCAACAAAATCATCTCTAAGATTATTGCCAACCGCATGACCGAGATCCTCTCCAGAATTATTTTCGAAGAGCAGAGTGGTTTTGTTCGCGGTCGGAACATCTTAGACAACATTCTGATGGCCCAGAAAATGATCACATACATGAAATTTCCAGCTAGATGTGGGAATATTGCCATCAAGTTGGACATGGAAAAGGCGTACGACAGGCTGGACTGACAACTCATGATTTAGATTTTCAGGGCCTTCGGGTTTTCGAAAACCTGGACTAACATCGTATGGATATCGATCAGCAATTCATGGTTCTCCACGATCATTAACGGCCAAGCCGATGGATTATTTAAATCTAGCCGCGGTGTCAGACAAGGCGACCTGTTATCCTCCATCATATTCATCATAGTCGTGGAAGCGATGAGAAAAAATCTGAATAAAATGGGAGCTCCCCGAATTTCTAGCACTTTTATACCTCTAGCGGCTTTTCGATCATCACTCACCTGGTGTACGCGGATGATTTCTTCATTTTCTCCTCGGAGAATATAGGGTCGGTGGGGTGGTTCACAACATGCTACAGAGATACTTCAAATTCTCTGGTCAGCGCGTCAATCCCATCAAGAGTGTCATTTATGTCCACCACAAGACCAACAGAGAACACTCCTCCACCTTTACCAACATCACTTCCTTCTCTGTGGCGTATCCACCTTTCAATTACCTGGGATGCCCGTTGGTGTACAGCAGATCCAACACGGGCATCTTTGAAGGGCTGGTGGGTAAGATTAGGAAAAAATTTGAGGGATGGCACAACGCACTTTATCGACAGGCGGGAAGATGATTCTGATTCATCACGTGCTTTCCTCTATCCCTGTATACACCCTTGCCGCTTGCTCTTCCTTTAAGAAGGTGCTTACATCTATTGAGAACATTTTGACCGACTTCTTCTGGGGTCACTGTAACAGTAATGACAAGCACCATTGGGCTAGTTAGGACACCATAGACAGACCTACATGCGAGGGAGGTCTTGGATTTTCTAGGCTTTCGTATATCGTCGATGCTTTCAAAATAAAGCTGTGGTGGAAGATTCAGGTGAGCCGTAACCTCTGGGCACAGTTCATGAAAGCCAGATATTTCAAGTACAAACGCCCGTCCGATGCGTATTTCAAATACAGATCCTCCGCGTCGTGGCGACGCATCCTTAAGGGTCGGAACCTTGCTGAACCTCGGATACGTCTAAAGCTGGGCTCGGGCGAATCATCCTTATTCTTCGAACATTGGTCCGGTAATGTTCTCCTATCCAAGCTTTCGGAGGGTCCTCCACACAGTATCATTAGCGACATATGGGATCCCTCGGGCGACTGGAATTGGAAGAGGGTTCGAGAATGGAGCAGAGAAGTGGCCACTGCTTTGCACCTCGTTGCCGGGCATCAGATCAGGTCGGAACCTGACATTCTGTAGTGGTCAATTTCGGCCAACGGATCATTCTTGGTTGCATCGGCCAGAAGTATAGCCAGGGGCATTGGGGTGCCTTCTCCAATCATCGTTCTGGCAAGCTTGCATATCCAAAAAATATTCTTTTCTGATGTAAAGGGCATTTCGCAAGAAGCTCCCCACCGACGACACCCTCAATACCATAGGATTCAGTTTAGCCTCAACGTGTCATTACTGCAAGACAAGGGAGTCTGAAATAGTTGACCATATTTTATACTCTGGAGACTCGCCCTCGAGGGTTTGGAAAGCTCTATCTCTTCGTTGCAGACTGGACCAGGATGGTGGGAGCATCAATGATCTTCTGGCCTCTTGGAGTAGCACCTCTCACCCACCAGATCGTTGCAGCCTCCATTACGTGGGTCATGTGGAAAAATCACAACAGATTCAGATATATAGGACATCAATATTCGCCAAACCAGCTTATCAGGGAGGTGCTCCGTCAAATTCACAAGGTCAACATGCATTTCAATCACGGTCTCGAGCACTTCTGGCAGTCCATGCTCTCTTGAAGTTTGTCAAGGGAATGTTGGAAGCCTTATATATATATATATATATATATATATATATATATATATATATATATATATATATATATATATATATATATAAATATATATATATATATATATATATATATATATATATATATATATATATATATATATATATATATATATAATAGATATAATAGATATATATATATATATATATATATATATATATAATATATATATAATAGATAAATATATATATATATATATATATATATATATATATATATATATATATATATATATATATATATATATAATCGATAAAAATATATATATAAATAATAGATATATAAATATATATATATATATATATATATATATATATATATATATATATATATATATATATATATCATTTATATATATATATATAAATATATATATATATATATATATATATATATATATATATATATATATATATATATATATATATATATATATATATCATTTTTTTGAGATGGCATGTCTCCCTAGCCGCTGTTCCTTCCTGGAGAGCCCCTAGGGTACCCCCGCTCTCGCCGTCCGGCCTTCCGTTCTTCCCGCCCGGACCTTCGAGTGTCTCCTCCTTGCCGGAGCCCGATGGCTCCTTCCTGGCCAATCGATTACCTGGCCTTGGTAGGACATCCTCCCCCTCCTCCTCCGGCTTCCCCCTTTCAGCCCCAATTCGCTACCGTCCGGTAGCTTCGCTTCCCTACAAGGCTTTCCCGGGAGTTCCGTCCCCCCTTTCTATTCGAGCTGGTCCGACCCCCCGGTCCTTCCCCTGTTCGCGGCTCTAGCCGGTCCCCAGACCTTCCCGTCTTAGGCTGGGAGCATCCCGGCGCTCATCCCACGGCTGCAGCCTTCCCCCTACTCCATTTTTTTCAAATTTCATACAGGATTGCTGTCCCATGGGGATGGGAGCCCCCCTGCGGTACAGGCTTCGGAAATCCATCGCCAGGCCCCTCGTGACCGTTACAAGCGGATCGTCTATCGAGGAGATCCCTCCCCTCTACGTGTTTGCTAATACGCGTAACGCTGAGTTTCTCCACCTCCTCTTGGTGGGTCCCCTTTCGGATCCTTACACGTTCATTGCCGTGCGTAACTCTGAGTTTCCTCCACATCCCTTTTGTGGGTCCCCCTTGGGTCCTTTAGCAGAGCGCTACGGAGGAGCCCGATCTGATTTTTACACTACCTACGTGCTCCACCCCTCTAAGTTACGCGTATTTCTCCCCTCCCCTTTTTTCTGCGTACTCGGGTAGCACCCTCCCTCCCCTTCAGCTTTAAGCAACCTCTGATGCCCCCCCGACCACTTCGCAGCCCCTTCCCCCTCTCTTCCTCCTCTCTCCACCCTGGCCCCCACCACCTCCATTTATTCAGTGCCTCGACCCTGTGCCCTCCCGCCTTCCGACACGGTTCCTGCACTATCGGGGCTGGCGCCCCCTGTTTCCTTAGCTCCCGTGCCCCCATCCCATTTCCGCCGGCTGTAGGGCTCGCCTTGGGAACCGCTGGGCTCGGGGACTCTTCCGTGGCAGTCCAGTATGCCACCCCTCCCCCTTTTTCGGCTGCGGTTGTCTCGCAGGAGGCGCCTCCCCCTGAGAGCGGTGTGACCTACGCCCCGTCCCCCACCATCTCCTCGGTAGACCCTTCTCTCCCCTCCCCCCAGGCAGGTTATCCCCGGTCGCCCCCGCAACCCTAATCCCCCGTCCCGTTCATGCTCCCTCCTTGGTAATGACCCCGCCGTCCGACGGAGTGACCCAGGATGCTTCATCGCCCGACGCGGCCCAGCGATCCTATGCCGCCAAGCTACACCCGGACTTATCAACCTCGAAGGGTCTCCTATTCCTGACGTCATCCTCTCGAACATTGAGTACTCTCAGGTCTCCCCAGTGCCTCTGGTCCCCTTCTCTGACTCGGATCTGACTTCTCTGTCATCATCCTTTCCCTACACATTTATATTAAAAAAATTTCTGGCTGTCCCAAACTCTCCATGGTGCAGGAGGCGATAGCCAGTTGGAGACCGAGTGGCCCCCCTCGATCCCAGACATATTCTCCTCTACCTCTCCTCCGACCTCGACCACAGGACTGTTTGGTCCAAAGGCACTTGCAGGATCGACTCCTACCAGATGAAGATCATCAAGTGGTCACCAGCCTTTAGCACCAAAGAAGACTCAGTGCTGGTCGCTGCTTGAGTTACCCTGCCTAATTTACCCCTAATATGCTTTGTCCCAGAGGCACTTAGGCGGATCGCCAATTCGTTCGGTACGTATGTGGCCACGGCTCCAGAGACTAGCAACCTTACCAAGGCCCACTATGCCAAAATCTTTGTAGAACTCGACCTCAATTCAGAACCACCCAACTTTATTATGATAGAGTTGGGCAACCAGATCCACACCCAACAAATCCTCTACGATAACCACATCATATTTTGTAACCATTGCTATTTAAGAGGGTACCTCACAAAGCACTGACACCGTCTTCACCCAGAACTCAAGAAGAAATTAGCCCGGAAAGACAACGTGCAAGATGAGGGGAGGACACCCTTAACACCCCTCCTACCTCTTCTGAACTTGCACACTCGATTCGGCTCCAATAACAGCAAGTCAGACAAGAGCGAGCCCCCTAGCAAAGCCCTGATCCCCTTCAACACCCAACCCCTCACTCTCTCCAACCAATTCGACGTTCTAGATTCGGGAGACGCGAAAGTCCCATCGGAGAATGCTAGCCCCCAATCCGATCTCGCCCTCACCAAGAATGCGCCCAACCCCTAACTCGGAGGTGGTAGAGGCGATCACTAACACCAGCGATGCTGATCTACAGTACACCAACGATGACCCAGTTGAAGAGGCCCTTGCTATCCTTGGGCCTGACCAAGCATGGAGAGGACTTCAGGTTCAAGCCGTAGGTTACCCCCTCCAGCAAGCTATTCTTCAGATTGGGAGCGCCAATGATTCCCTAGTAATCCCCTCTGAGGATCCCATCCTAGACTCCGCTAGAGAATTGTTTGACCTTCCCACGGACCCACATGAGCAATCCACTCGTGACCCTCCCACCCCGACTAAGTCAGTTGCGTCAACCTCATAGGGGGACAACGCCAAGAAAGGAACTGTCGAAACCAAAACCATCCAAACCAGATTTGCCGCTAAGAAGAACAAAAAACCCTCCCATAACTTCATTAATGCTTAACATCCTATTATAGAATATCCGCGGTCTGGCGAACAAACCTACATTGAGGAGAGTTTCCAGACTTCGAAAAACCCACAAGATCGATATCCTTATTATTCTCGAACCCAAATCCCCTCCAAAAGATTAAAATCAATCCAGCTGCAGCTGGGCCTCCCCACGGCCATAGCAGACAGAAACGATATTTGGATCCTCAGCACGAAGGATGTCAACATCGAGGTCATCCGAGACTCCTGGCAGGCCCTCTCATGCTGGTTGGAACACCCCATGCTCCCATAGCGCTATGCTCTCAGCGGTCCACGGCTGCTGTGATATTGCTGAGCAGAAACACCTCTGGAACGAACTTCTTGACATCCATCTCCACCACATCAACTCTCCTTGGCTTTGCATTGGGGACTTCAATGCGATCACCTGCAGAAAAGAGAAAATCGGAGGCCGACCCCCTCCCATATCAGCCATGCAAGACTTCAACAACTTCATCTTCAATGCTCATCTCGTCTCTCTCTAGTTTACCGGTAACGCTTTCACTTGGTGCAACATGCAGGAAGGTGACCGTCGTCAATAATCCCGCCTGGACAGGGCCCTCACGAACGCTCAATGGCACGGAATGGGGATCAACACCCACCTATCCTATCTTAACTCCTCCGAATTAGACCACGCCCTGCTGCTGGATGAAATTAAAAACAATACTAATCCATTCAAAAAGAATTTCTAATTCCTCAACTTCTGGACTGAACACCCCCAATTTTTGGGCGTCATAGCGAAAGCTTGGAATCGAGCGGAATGTCCCAATCTACTCATCCGGGTGAGCAACAAGCTCAAAGCAACGAGGAAAGCCCTGTCTAATTGGAGCAAACTTGTCCATGGGGACATTTTCCAAGCCATTCGGGTTGCTGAGGATGATTTCACTCATGCCGAAACCATATTCGCTTCGGACCGATCTCCGGCGGCCAGGAAAGCCCTGAACCTCACCAAGGCTATGCTCAGATTCAGGCTCAAAGTGGAGACAGAATTTGAAAGCAGAAAGCTAGGTTGAAATGGGACAACGAGGGGGATAAAAACTCAAAATACTTCCATGCTTGCGCCAACAGTCGCAGAAAGAAGCTATCGGATCACCATACTGCTGACGACAATGAGAACATCATTATAGAACACAAGGGCATCCAAGCGGCCATTGCGGACTTCTACTCCAAATTATTCTCCAAAGAGACGGTTCACAAAGATAGATCCTTCCTGGACCAAATTCTCCTACTCATTAATGACACCGACAACCTCCAGTTGGAATATCCACCGACTGAACAGGAAGTGAAAGAACCAGTGTAGGATCTAAACGAGCACAGTGCTCACGGCCCGAACGGCTTTTCGGGGGTCTTCTTTCGTACCCGTTGGGATATTATCAAGCAGGATATTATCGAAGCAGCTATTGCATTCTTCGAAGGAGCCACTTACCCCAAAGCCATCTCTAGTGCCAAGATGATCCTTATCCCAAAAAAAGAAAACCCGGAGTCCTTTCGTGACTTTCGACCCATCAGTCTCTGCACTTTCACCAATAAGATCATCTCCAAGATCATCGCTACCAGAATGGCAGGAATTCTCCCCAAAATTATTTCCGAGGAGCAAAGTGGCTTTGTTCGTGGGAGGAACATCTAGGACAATATTAAGCTGGCCCAAGAGTTAATCACCTGCATGAAGTTTTCAGCAAGAGGGGGCAACATCGCCGTCAAAATCGACATGGAAAAAGCTTATGACTGACTGGATTGGCAAATTACGATCTGGGTCTTCAAGGCATTCGAATTCTCAGAAACTTGGACCAACACTGTGTGGAGATCCATCAGCAACTCGTGGTTCTCCACAGTTATCAACGGCCAAACCGAAGGGTTTTTCAAATCCAGTTGTGGAGTTAGACAGGGAGACCCTCTATCCTCCACTGTCTTCATCATAGCTACATATGCTCTGAGTAGGAACCTTAACAACATGGTCAATGCTCCAAACTTCCAACACTATCACACATCCAGTGGATGTCCCATCATCACCCACCTGGCTTTCGTCGACGATTTACTCATCTTCTCGTCCGGGGATGTTGGGGCAATAGATGTTGCCCACGACACCCTGCAGAGGTACTTTAGATGTTCCGACCAGAAGATCAATCCTTCCAAGGGCACGCACTCAGTCTCTTTAACTTAACATCTTTCGCTGTTACTCATCCTCCGTTCTACTATCTCGGCTGCCCCCTGTGTACGGAAGGTCCAACGTTGGCATATTCGAGAACTTGATTACAAGAATCAGGAACAAACTTGAAGGGTGGCATAATGCCACCTTATCCCCAGGTGGCAAGATGATCCTTATCAATCACGTGCTCACCTCCATCCCTATCCATACTCTGGCGGCGTGCTTACCGCCCGAGAAAGTTCTTTCCTCGATCGAGCAGATCTTTTGTAATTTCTTTTGGGGGCACAGCAATGGCCAAGACAAGCACCACTGGGCCAGTTGGGACTCCAAGGAAGGGGGTCTGGGATTTACCAAACTCACTCACATTGTTAAAGCTTTCTCAATAAAATTGTGGTAGAAGCTCCGCACGAGCGAGACCTTATGTACTAGGTTTATGACCGCCAGGTACTTCAAGCACATCCACCCCTCAGCGTCCATAGCCAATAGCAGATCCTCAGCGGCTTGGCATCGTATCCTTATCGAACGCGACCTTGCCGAGCCTCAGACGAAACTATACCTGGGGTCGACGATTCAAATCCTTTCTTGGAGAGATGGATCGGGGACAGCTTGATCCTGTGCCTCATGGTGACTCCCAGATACAGTAGGATCATAGACTTGTGGAGCTCCGGTACTAACGACTGGAGCTGGGACAAGATTCGCGAATGGTCAAGTAATAAAATGATAGACATCATCCGCCTGTACGGTTTGAGAATCGGTCACGATGTCGACGCGCTGAGATGGACGCTCGAGGCCTTCGAAGCATTCTCGGCGAGGTCGACGAGAATTGATGTCTGAGGTATCGGGCAGCTGTATCTTACCTTAGAGCGCTTTTGGCACACCTGCATCCCTAGGAAGCGATCTTTCCTCATGTGGAGAGTCATTAAAAAGAAACTGCCAATTGACGAGATCCTCAACACCATTGGGATTAGCTTAGTTTCAGCCTGCACTTGCTGCTCCGATCGTCAGATGGAGACCATTGACCATATCTTCTGTCAGAGGTGTCTGCCAGGCAGTATCTGGAGGACCCTTAACCAGCTCTACAAGATTGTTCCGGGTGGTGGACGCTTCCACGATCTGGCAACCTTCTGGGGTTCCGCCTTCCACGACAACTTGATCGTCGCAGCGGCCGCCACGTAGGCAATTTGGAAGAATCGAAACAAGGCGAGATACGAAGGGCTCCAATACTCAGTCGACCAGCTCATCCGGTAAGTCTTCCACCAATGCCGTAAATGGAGCAACCTATGCTCCCACATTCCGAGAGCATTCTGGTCCTCGATCTACCCCAAGCTCTTGGTGGTCGTGTTGTCTCTCCTCCTCTTAGTTCTTTTTGGTGGTATACTTGTATAGGCTTTGTCTTTTTGTGCCTTGTATACGTGGTCAGGCTTCGACATTTTGAGCCTTGATTAATAAAATGAGAGGGTTCTTCAAAAAAAAATATATATATATATATATATGATAATGTAAAAAAGATGCAGCATTCTCCCGCTCCTGCTCCCTTCTTCTCCGTTGTGGCTTCTCCCAACGGCCCCACATAGGCCGGCGGGAGCCCGCCAGGTCCTCCTTCTTTCCTCCTTCTTTCCTCGCATGGTTTTCCCCTCTGGGTCCGGCCAGAAGTCCAGCCTCCCGACCTCATCGCCGTCCTTGGCCTGCGGTCCCCGCCTCCACCGTCCTCCCCTTGCCAGGCTCCGACTTCCCTCCCCCCCCGCCCGCCCCCCTTGCTAGGCACCGTCCCCCTATCGCCTCCTCCGACCTTCCCCAGTCTCCCTTTCCCTTGCAGGTTGCGCCCCCCTTTTTCAGGTGTCCTCCGTCTCTCCTTTCCTCTACCTAGTCGGGGCGCAGCCCGTCTCTGAGCTCTGGGGCGTCGGGCGGTCCTTTCCTTTCGCCTCTGCCCATCCCTCTCACAGGGGTGCTGCCTCCGCCTGGCCGGTCTACTCCCCACCCTCCTCGGGAGTGGAGCTCGCGGGGTATCTCAAAAATTTGAATTTTTGAATTTTCCTCCGGTTCTGGCACATTCTCTCGGCCAGGGGTTGCACCTCTATACGCCCTTGAGTGCTTGGACGCATATGCTTGCCCTCTTGTGGACGCATATGGCGACCCTTATGTCCCCCCTGTGGGTGCATTCTCTAGCACCGCTGTGGGCATATATGGCGTGCCACAACCTGTGGGCGCATATGATGGCCCAGCGCCCGCTTGCGTGGCAGCCTGCAAGTTCCCTCACTTGGGCACATTCGACCTTCTGCCGTCCTCAGTGGGCACTTATGTCGGTCCCTGCTCGGCTGCTCCCTCCTTGGCCGCGTATGGCGGCTCTTCCCCTTCTGTTCCGTCATGGGCGCATACTCTAGCACCCCTGTGGGCGCATTTGGCGAGCCGTACCTGCGGGCACATTGTTGGGTCGTCGCCTGCTTGTGTGGCAGACTTCGAGTTCCCTCCCCTGGGCGCTTACAGCCTTCCGCCGTCCTCAGTTGGCGCTTCTGTCGGTCCCTGGTCTGTTGCTCCCTCCTTGGCCGAGTATGGCGCGCTTGCCTTCGCGGCCACCGCGGGCGCATATAGCCCTTCGCTCCAGGGCGTAACAGACCACCCTGTCTCCATGGGCACTTATGGCGTCCACCCATCTTCCTATGTGGCCGCATTCTGGGTTGACCCTTCTCTGGGTGCCTCTCACCTTCTACCCTCTTCGGGCCCTTCAGGCGGTTCTACCATTGTTGGCGCATTCCCTGCTCGAGTCCCCACTAGCTGCTGCCTACCCCCTCCCCCTCCATTCCCTCTCCACCCACCACCCTTCCCCTCCTTCTTTTTCGCAGTCTGTTGCGAGTGGTTCGGGTGCTCTGTCCGGAGCCGCTTCCGTCATCTCCCTTGACGCAACTGACCTAAGCGGATGTGTCGTGCCCTTTATCGCCCCCACCTTGACCCCCTCCCCTGTCCCCACCCCCTCTGGTCGCTCTATTCCGGACGACCTCATATCTCTCATCCCCAGCTTCGTCACGCCCTTTCGGACGGCTGTAGCTCCTCCTCTCCTTCTTCCTCCATGCGGCCTGTCCCCTGCCTGGCTCGGGATCTGCCACTTCCGTCGGCTTCTCCGACCATTTCTTTCGCCGACAAGCTATGCCCCGACAGAGCATCCAAGCAGGGCATCTCGTTCCCGGACGTCCCCCTTCCAGATGTTGTGTATCCCCTTGTATCTTCCAAGCCTACGGTACCCTTCACCGACCAGGAACTGACCTCCATGGCTACCTCCTTTCCATACACCTTCGTGCTCCAATTCTCCTCAGGCTGCCCCAAACTTTTCTGGGTTCAAGAAGTCATTGCCAGTTGGCGGCTGTCGGCAGAATACAGAGTCGCCTCCCTCAACCCTAGGCATATCCTGCTCCATCTCTTCTCCGATCTTGATCACAGGACCGTCTGGTCCAAAGGCACCAGTAGGGTTGACTCCTACCAGATGAAGATAATCAAGTGGTCTGTGAGCTTTAACACCAAGGAAGACTCAGCGACGGTTGCCGCCTAGATGACCCTTTCCAATCTTTCCATTATTTGCTTCGTTCCAGCGGTGATAAAGCATATAACCAACTCTTTCGGGACTTACGTGGCCACAGCAACAGAAACCAACAACATGACCGAAGCCCACTACGCCAAGATATGTGTGGAACTCGACCTCACCTTCGAACCCCCAAACCATATCCTCATCGAACTCACTCACACCCAGCAAATTGTCTACGATAATCATATAATCTACTGCTCTCACTGCCATTTGCGTGGCTACCTCTCCAAGCATTGCTCCCGTCTTTATCCAAAACTTAAAAAGAAAACAGCGCGGAAAGGAACCCACACCAACGGGTACAAGGAGGCCCAACCACCCATGCTCCCCCTACCGAACTCCCACACCAGATTTAACTACAGTGAAGGCGATTCAGGCATAGGCGCCTCCTCGGATAAAACAATCATCCCCTACCACCCACCAAATCTACTCTCCAACCAGTTCAACGCCCTCATTTTGGAAGCAAACGACCCTCCAGGAGATAACCCCTCCAGCAGACTCTATAGTGGCCACCGAGTCGGACTCAAAGGACAACAACAACCCCCATGGAGTCGGTGGAGCAGCCGTCGACCCAGAGGACAACAACGACTCCCTGGAGGCGCAGAGGAGAACCTCATAGCCCTTCCTATTGCCTCAAACCCCCATGGAGTCATCGTCGTAGACGCCCTTTCAATTCTAGGGCCAAAGCAGGATTGAGGAGGACTTCAGGTCCTTGCCGCAGGTTTCCAACTTCAGTCGAAAGGAGACCAGATTGGTTCCATCGGTGACACCATTCCCATCCCTCCTGAGGAACCCAAGATAGACCCTGCTGGAGAACTGGTTGACCCTTTCGAAGTCACTCTCCCAAACCCCCTAAAGGATCCCACCTGTGGCACATCCTCCTCGAAGGCAGGAGAGGCCACCACCACCACCAGGAAACCTGAAAAGAAAGGGTCCGCAGAGTCCCCGGCCATGCACACCAGGTCCGCAGCCAAACGGACCAACCAACAATCCTCCAACCGCCATTAATGCTTCTCTCCTAGAATGTCCATGGTCTGGCGAACAAACCAACCAAGAGGAGAATCAGCAGCCTGAAGAAGATTTACAAGATCGATATCTTGATCATCCTTGAATCCAAAATCCCTTACAAGAGAATCAAATCCATTCAACTGCAGTTAGGCTTTCATTCGGCCATTGCTGGCAGACATGACATTTGGATCCTCTGCTCGGAGGACGTCAAGATCGGAGTCATTCAGGACTTCAGGCAAGCCCTAACTTGTGGATGGAACACCTCTTGATTCCCAAGCGTGCCATCCTTTCCGCAATTCATGGCAGCTGTAACATCGCTGATCGTAGACACCTATGGAACAACCTCCTGGACATCCACCACCTCCACCATAACATCTCGTGGCTTTGCATCGGAGACCTTAATGCCATCACTTGTAGAGAGGAGAAGACAGGCGGCCGACCCCACTCCTTCGGCCATGCTAGACTTCAATAACTTCATCTTCAACTCCCACCTCTCTCCCCTTCCGTTCACCGGCAATGCATTTACCTGGTACAACGTGCAGGAAGACGATCAACGTCAATACTCCCGCCTCGACCGGGCCCTTACGAATGCCCACTGGCATGGGATGGGGACCACATCTAAGCTTTCTCACCTCAATACTACCGAATAAGACCATGCCCCCTGCTAGTTGGCATTACCAGCAATTCCAGCCAGTCTAAAAAGAGCTTCCGATTCCTGGACTTCTGGAGTGAGCACCCCCAATTCTTGGGCGTCGTTATAGAAGCCTGGAATCGAACGGATCCCTCCGACCCTCTTACTCGGATTGCCATCAAGCTCAAGGCTACGAGAAAAACCCTAGCGGTATGGAGCAAACAAACCTACGGGGATATTTTTCAAGCTATTCGTGAAGCTAAGGATGACGTTACTCGTACCGAAGCCAGGTTCATGACTGAACGTTCGCCAGCTACAAGAAATACCCTTAACCTCACCAAAGCTATCCTAAAATTCAGGCTGAAAGTCGAGACTGATTTTTGGAAGTAGAAAGTAAGACTTCGATGGGACAACGAGGGAGACAAAAACTTGAATTACTTCTATGCCTGTGTCAATGGGAGTAGACAGAAACTCACTCTTCATCAGATAGCCGATGACAATGGGATCAACATCAGCGACCAAAAGAGTATCCAAGCGGCGGTCGCGTAGTTCTACTCCCGTCTTTTCTCCAAAGAATCAGTCCTCAGAGGCAACACCTTCCTGGAAGAGGTTCCCCAGCTTATTAGCGATATCGACAATATCCGATTAGAACAGCCTCCCTCCGAGCAAGAGGTAAAAGATGCAGTTTGGGCCCTTGACGAACACAGTGAGCCCGGTCCAAACGGGTTTTTAGGGGTTTTCTTTCGCTCATGCTGGAAGATAATCAAGGAGGATCTTCACAAGACGGTTACTGCATTCCTCCAATGAGCTACTTATCCCAGAGCCATCTCGAGCACAAACCTGATCCTTATCCCGAAAAAAGACAACCCGAAGATATTTTATGATTTTTGCCCAATCGGTCTTTATATATTCACCAACAAGATCATTTCCAAGATTATCACTTCTCACATGTCCGGTCTTCTATCCAAGATCATCTCGGAGGAGCAGAGTGGCTTTGTCCAAGGGAGAAATATTCAAGATAACATCATGTTAGCCCAATAGTTAATTATTTGCATGAAGCTCCCAGCAAGAGGGGGCAACATAGCCATAAAATTGGACATGGAAAAAGCTTACGACAGACTAGACTGGCAATTCATGATCTGGGTGTTCAGGGCCTTCGGATTTTTTAAAAACTGGACCAACATCGTATGGAGATCGATCAAAAACTCGTAGTTTTCTACGGTTATCAACGGGCAGGCCGACGGCTTCTTCAAATCAAGCCGTGGTGTCAGGTAAGGTGATCCTCTATCTTCTACCATCTTTATCATTACGGAGGATGCCTTGAGCAGAAACCTTAACAAGATGAAGAGCACCCCAAACTTCTAGCACTATCATACCGCCAGTGGATGCCCGATCGTCACCTATCTGGAATTTGCTGATGATATCCTCATCTTCTCTTTCGGGAAGGCCGGGTCGTTGGATGTTGTCCACAACACCCTTCAGAGATACGCCAGGTGCTCGGGCCAGAAAGTCAATCCGGACAAAAGTATTATCTACACCCACCACAATATCAAGAGAGAGCACGTGGCGAGCCTCTCCAACATCACCCCCTTCCCCATCAAACATCACCCATTCCACTAACTAGGTTGCCCCTAGTGTAGGTAAATCAAATGTTAGGATTTTTGAGGACCTGATCAGAAGCATCAGAAAAAACTCGAGGGTTGGCATAACGCTACCCTATCTCCGGATGGTAAGATAATCCTCATCAATCACGTCCTCACTTCCATTCCCATCTACACCTTGGCAACATATTCCCTACCCAATAAAGTGCTCTCCTCGATCGAAAGCATCTTTAGCAACTTCCTCTGGGGGCATCAAGGAGGCAAAGACAAGCATCATTGGGCTAGTTGGGATACCATGGCTTGTCCCACCAGGAAGAGGGCATGGGATTCACCAAACTGTCCCACATCGTTAATGCCTTCTCGATGAAACTGTGGTGGAAGCTTCGTACAAGCCACAACTTATGGACCATGTTCATGTAGGCCAGATACTACAAGCACAACCACCCGTCGACGGCCATCTCGAATAGCAGATCCTCCGCGACTTGGCATCACATTCTTATCGGTCGGTCTCTCGTAGAACCCGTCATTTACCTACAGTTAGGCGACGAGAATTTCTCGCCATTTATGGAACGTTGGGCTGGAACCATCTAGCTTCCCAATCTTTCTGTTACCCCTAGGAATAGCACTATCAAGGACTTGTAGGACTCCTCTGATAACAACTAGAACTGGAACAAGGACCGAGTCTGGGCCGGACAAGAGGCAGTCGACAGCATCCGTCACAGTGGATTGACGATCGGAAAGGAAGCAAATGAGATCCGGTGGTCGGCTGTAGCTACCGGATCATTCTCGATTAGATCGGCTAGACGAGTGATCCGAGGCCATTCGACGCCCTCTCCGACTATTGCATCTTTTTGGTAGACTTGCATCCCTAAGAAGTGGTCCTTCCTCATATGGAGAGCCCTCTGCAACATCCTACCCACCGACGACACTCTTAATATAATTGGGTTCAGCCTTGCGTCCGCGTGCACATGCTGCTCTGAACGCCAATCGAAAACTGTCGACCACATCTTCTGTCAGGGGGACCTTCCTGTCAAGGTCTGGAGAGTGCTGTCACAGCACTGCAGGATAGCTCTTGGGGGCGATAGCTTCTCTGACCGAGCTACGACATGGGGATCCGTGTCCCATGGCCACCAGATTGTGGCAGCTGCCGCAACTTGGGTAATCTGGAAAAATCACAACAAGGCGAGATATGAAGGCCACCAGTACACCGCATACCAGCTCATATGGGAGACCATCTGCCAGTGCCGAAAATGCAGCTCCCTTTGCTCCCATAGCCAGGCAGTCTTCTGGGACTCTCTCCTTTCCCCAGCTTAGCCGTTTTGCCTCCCGCTTTCTCTTTTTGTTAGTATACGTGTATAGGCCTCGGCATTTTGTGCCTAGTGATATACTTGTATAGTTTTTGGGCTATTTCGGCCTTCTTGAATAAAACGGGTTTTCTTGCAAATATATATATATATATATATATAAAAAATAAAAAAAAAAAAAAAAAAAATATATATATATATATATATATATATATATATATATATATATGCAAAAATATATACATATATATATATATATATATGTGTGTGTGTGTGTGTGTGTGTGTATGTGTGTGTGTGTGTGTGTGTGTGTGTGTGTGTGTATGTGTGTATGTATATATACATACATATACACACACACATATGCATATACATATATATATATATATATATATATATATATATATATATATATATATATATATTCTCTTATTCTTTTCCCCGAGCCCGATGGTCTTATGACCCCCCCCCCCCCGCCGACCCCCAGCTTGGGCGTCGCGCTGCCACTTCTTTGGCCTCCGGGCTTGGCTACGCCGCTCGCCAAGCATCTCAGGGCCCCGTCCCCGTCGAGCGCTGCTCCCCCGCTCCGCTGGCCCCGCTCCCCATCGGCCCTTCACGGCTCCTCCTGCCCCGGCCACCGGCGCTCCTTCCTCCTCTGGAATCAATCTCAGATTTTTCCGCTCAATCATTTTGAATTTCTCCCTCACTTGCGGAGACGGGGGAGAGCTCACGTACCACAAGCGGTGATGGCTGCTATGCACCCACCCCCTCGGTAGTGAGCTTCCATGTGCCCACAGCCTCTCCATCGGGAGTCTATGCGCCCGCCCTTCCCTTGCGCCTCCTTCCCCTCGGGTCGTGGGCTGCTATACGCCAACAGACCACCCCGGCCATGGGCAGCCATGCGCCTTCTCAGGAGCTCACGACAGCATGCGCCCGCCCCGATGGCCATGTGCCCACCCCTCCAGCCGTATGTGCCCCCTGTCGCGGGCAGCCATGCGCCTTCCTCGGCACACCCCGTTGCTAGCCACGTAGGCCATGCGCCTTCTTTGGTGCCCTCTTCTGTTACATGCGCCCATACCCGGGGGCTTCCGGTGGTACATGCGCCCGCAGGTGGTGGCCATGCACCTACTATCTCGGTTGCTGCCTTCGCAGGGACGTCCTCTCCCCTTTCGACCAACAAAACAAAGTCTTTCGCAGAGGTATTATGTCCCGATCGAGGAGCACAACTTACCTTCCTGAATGAGGATCCTGATCTGCCGTACGTCGACCAATCGTCTCCTTCCGACGGTCAAAACATTCGAATGCCCTTTTCTTCTGAAGAGATATCCTCCTTAGGGGCCAGCTATGCGAAAATGTTTGTCCTAAAATTCCCTTTGGGATGCACAAAGATCTCCAAGTGTAAGAAGTTATCGCAGGATAGGGTCTTACCTCAGCTTGCAGAGTCGCCCCGCTGGACCCCAAGCACATGTACCTCCACCTATCCTCCGACTCCGACTATACCAAAGTCTGGGCCAAAGGTACCACAATCATCGACCCTCACAGCGTTAAAATCGTCAAATGGTCTCCCAACTTCAACCCCAAAGTAGACTCGACTATCATTTCGATGTGGATCATCCTCTCCAACCTCCCCCTAGTATGCTTTGCCCCCGCTGCTCTAAAGAGAATTGCCAGCTCCTTTGGGTCGTTAGTGGCTATTACAGATGAAACATGCAATCTCATCAAAGGTAACTTCGCCAAGATATGCGTGGAACTCGACCTGGCCACAGACCCCCCACCCACATCGAGATAGAACTCGGGAGCCGGTCGTACACCCATACGCTGGAGTATGACAACAGCATTATCTTCTGTAAATACTGTCAGATCGGGGCCACCTCACTAGGCTGTGCTTCAGGACACAACCAGAGCTGAAGAAGAAAACTTGCCGGAAGGCGCATTCCTCGAAGGAGACGCCAGAACAAGACTATTAGTTTAGTCCGTGTTGCTGGGGCCATCACTCTTTGGGTGAGTCAACGTAGAAACGAGAGGATGATATCCGATCGTGATATCCACACCTGTTTGACTCATAAGGTATAATGTCTTCCTTATGCCTTATGCTTTTACTTCCTTGCCTGCATGAATAATTGCTTGATTGAATGCTAGTCGTAGATTGCTTATGATCAGTATAGCTTGTCCCAAAATCTCTAGCCTCTTGATTAAATTCCAAGGACAGAATTCTTTTAAGGTGGGTAGAGTTGTCACTCATGTTTCCAGTTATACGTATTTTTCAGGATACGTATACAAATTTTTGACAATTGTCAGGTGGCCCGTATTTTGACTTATCTTGCTTAGCTTAGCCTTGGTTTAAATCTTGACTTGATTGGTTCAACTTGGTTCAACATGACTTGGCTTGGCTTGGTTTGGTTTATTTTGGGTTGAGATGAGAGGGGTTACAATATAATTCAACTCCTTCTCTCTCCTCCATAACTTTTATTTACTTCTTCATCTTCTTCATTTACTCCTCCCACCTACACCCAAGCCCTAGGCAAGTGCAACTTGCTTTATGATGGATCTCCCATTTTACTTTTCCATTCTCTTCTCCACTTGATTCTAAGTCTCTTTAGAGCTTGGCATTTTCGGTTTTGACGGATGGATTTTATAGATCTAAATATTGATCTTTTCTTGTTTTTCTTGGCTTTTATCTATTAAAGCTTGGTATTTCCTAAAACTAGTCTTCCCAGGCTGTAGGAAATCTCGTTCTATACACTTTAGACCCTTGGAAGTCCCAATTCGGACTTATTTTGAGCAAGTTATGGCATTATGAAGTTTTGGGTTCTATGGGTTCTTCTTTGCTGTTTGGAAAAGAAGAACAGTGCATGGCGCAATCTGACCCAGCGCACGCTTCTTAGCACGGCGCAATCTGACCCAGCGCGCGTTTCTTAGTGCGGCACAATCTGACTTAGCGCGCGCTTCTTAACGCGGCGCAACCTGAGTCAGGCGTAACCTGACATCGCGCAGCTCAGTCTAGCGCACCCTAGTCAGGCACAACCTGACTTGGCGCTACCTGACATGGCGTACTCTAGTCAAGCGCAACCTGACTTGGCGCTACATGACATGGCGCACCCTAGTTAGGCGCAACCTGACTTAGTGTAACCTGACCTGGCGTACCCCAGTCAGACGCAACCTGACCTAGCGCACCCCAGCATGGCACAACCTAACTTAGGCACCCCTTGTCCCCCTTGGCGCTACCTGTGATTTCCCTGGCACCACTTGACCAGCGCTACTTGTTGCCATGATACCACTTGCCCCATGCATTTTATCCTAGTTCTCGTTGTATATGCCTGTGATCTTGCATGTGACTTGTACTTGACCCATCTTGTGACTACCCGACTCGATAACTTGTTGAGCATAGCATGACTTGCCAGTATTGATGTTGGCATGAACACGACATAAAAATTTGGATAGTGGCCCGTCGAGGCGCACTCTTGACAAGCACTCTTGTCATGATAAGTAACTTGATATGACATGAATAATCTTGATAGTGGCCCGTCGAGGCGCACTCCTAACAAGCAATCTTGACAAGTAACAAGTAAACCTGACATATAATCTTGAATGTTGTTGCAACGACTATCTTGACATGCTAAGTAATAACTCGTCTTGACACCGTGGGTGATTGTTCTTGAATGTGCTTGTATAAGCTACCAGTCTTATCTCGTATCATGTCTAAGACTTGCATCCTTGGTTACCACGGTCAGGGATTAATGATAAATCTGACTAGGTTAATTACTAGATTGATCAAAGTAGCTCATACAGAGAGATGTTTCCAGTTACAGGCGATCCCGTTATCCCGGACACACCTGATGGACTTGTAGCCTGCCGACGAGTAGGACATATTTCTAGCCCGCTATCATGTGGGGCACTTCTTCAAACAAGTAATATGCACACTGTCATGTGTTGCACTCAAATTCACTTAATAATTCTTGATAACTATTACATGAACCTCGCCTGGATAACCTAGATAGCTGTATGGCTTGTGATTGTGGGAATATCTCATTGCATCTTGCTAGTAACTAGGCTTGTGATAACCCTAGTTAGTTAAAGTATCAAGCCGTACTCTTTGTTTGGCCATGATTGATGGATGGAGTCCTATCTTGTCTAGTCTTGCCTAGATCCAGTAAATTGCTATATCAGGACATGCTTGTTTATGCTTTACTTTATCGATAATTGGTTAGAGACTAAGTTTTGTTCAGGTGAAGGGTTACAACCTCGATCCTTAATTGGTTTACGGGTTGTAACTTGGTTACGGGAACGGTCCTTTAGTTATCTTATCGTTTATCACCCTGTTTTCTCTAACTCATATCTTTCGTTATCCTTTATGTATCATGTGCTAATATGCTGGTTTTAGTTCTTAAGTAAAGCCTCCCTTGTGGCACTTGCTCTTTCTGGGGTCTGACCAAGCTGGTTTTGTATAGCCAAATTTCGGAGTGATACCCGAGGATCTTCCTGCTTATTAGCCAGATGGTGAACACCAGACTTAATCCTGGCAATGAGTAGGTTTCTTATTTTGCTCTCCCTCTCTATTATAAATTATTCTTTCGAGGCGTTTAGCCGCCAAAAAAGTGTTAGTTCGTGTTGTGACTTAATTTCTGTTTGCCTAAGGGCTGTAACATGATTGACAAATCCTAGGGTTGATCATGTATGACTTAAACTCTTGCTAGTCTTCGTATGATCATCTGAATATGTAATGTCTGGGATGCCTTACTTTGTAAGTCTGATGATCTTACTTCTTGTAACAATTACTTGCTTGTTGAGATTGAGACACTAGGCTTGTTCATGACCATAAGAGACTGTTGGCTTGTAGATAAACCCTCATGCATCTAGATAGCCGTGACCGTATATCGAGGTAGATTATACTTCAATGTATGTAGCTAGCTGTGTCTGTCCCCTGCTATCTAGTATTCTAGTTCTAGGGCGTGATACGGTTTAAGTGGTGGCCCATGCAGGTCTTGTAAATTAAGATGGGTGAGGGTTTCACTGAATAGATGTCTCAATCAGCACTCGCCCTTGATCTCTACTCGTATCTTCTAATCTTTCTGAAATCTTGACCTGATCACATGTTTATATCCTCGATCTATCATGGTCCTTCCTTATTGTTCCCTGTGTTATTTTTTCAGCGGCATTGTTCCTGGTCCAACCGATCAGCAAGGTGGAGCACCTCCAGTGGACCAGCAGCAACCTGGAGACCAAGTCCAGCACTCTGGAGTGGCCTCCCGAGTCATGCATTTTGGGGATCCAGAGACCCTAGTTCAGCCAGTCCAGCCTATAGAGCCTGATAATGGAACTCTAGTGGGTCTCATTAGGGAATTGCTTGCATCTCAGGATAGTCGGGGCGATGCCCTGCACCAGACAGTACAAGATGCCATGGGCAGAGTTGGTTATCAGGGGAACAATGCAGCCAACATCTTCAAGCATCTGAACCCTTTTTTTTTTACGAAACTGAAGATGTTATTGCTGCTGATGCATGGTTTCAGGACACAGAGGTTATCCTGGAAGCAACTAGGATTCCATAGGGTGAGAAGGTGGCCGTCGTGTGCCTACAATTATTAGACTTAGCCCGCAGCTGGTGGGCGATGCACACAGTTGGATTGGCGATGCCTGTTTTATGGGCGGTATTCAGTGACAAGTTCTAGACGAAGTACTTTGATACAGTAGCTCGGTATGATCTATAGACCAGATTCAGCAATCTTAAGCAGATGGAAAGGACGGTCGATGGATATACGGTCGAGTTTTCTAGGCTTAGTCGATTTGCTCCCACCTTGGTGGCGACCGAATTGGACCGAGCGTAGTGATTCCAGCAGGGACTTCACCTAGAGATCATTATATCCGTGAAGAAGATTGAGCACCAGACATTTGATGCCGTCTTACGAGCAACAAAGAGGCATTAGTATATCTCCCAGAGGATAATAGATCAAACTGGAGGACGGAAGAGGTCTTACGGACAGTTATTCCAGTCATCAACACTAGCCCCGGCAGCTAGGGCTTTGACCATTGGAGCTCCTAGGAGGGCAACCATAGTTTCGTCGGTTTAGCACTCGACACCGATGTACCCTCAGCAACAAAAACATAAGCATAAGCAGTTGTCACGACCCGTACCCAGTATAAGGGTACGAGAAGTAACGAACGTCCAGCCTACGCTGCAGTGTCGGTGGTAGAACGCTGTCGTGAGTCACCATATCTAACACAATCTAAATAAGCTATGAATAGAGAGTAAAATAATACGTAACTCAATCACAATACTAAGATGGAATAGAAGAAGAATCTCAAGAAAGTCACAATAAAAGTCTAGGTGTAAACCACCAGAAATAATCTCAAGTACAGCTCATAAAATCTCAAACAGAAAATATAAAATAAGTACTAAGTCTCAGCTAGACTATGGGCAAGTCCTCAGCGACTGTGGGATCCTCCTGTGGGTCCACGTCGCCAGTGTTATCTAAGCCAATGCCATAATAAGTAGGACAGTACTCCTCATCATTACCAGTAAAATTTTTAACATGCCCAGTCAGGACGGAACGAGCACATATCTCTCACAACAGTTCATATCAGGAATGGACATATAAAGCAAGCTATAGAAAACTATACATGAATCACTGTAAAGAGAAATCAACAAGAGAAAAGATATAAGTTGAGATATAATATAATAAATAAAGAATGTAACCTTCTACGTGAATCAGAGCATGAATTAGTTATATAAATATCTTGGGTTGCACATGGATACAGCTATAGAATGCACATGGATACCTACTGGGGATAATGATCACATAACCAACTACACTCCCCCTGCCCCTAACTAATACACAAGGATCAAAGCATGTTATGTTATTGTACATGAATAACAACTACTGTATACATGGGACTCATATGGTCATGAGTGTACATGAATAACATATGAGTGCACATGGACAAATAGGAATACATGGAGTATATGATGACCATGATAAAGTACATGAACATGACATACTCGATGTATTCGAGGGGATAACATCGCATGAAAAGATCCAGAGAGTACTAATCCGTGTGAACATCATGTCAGCATCAAGTATACTAGTCTATAACAAGAGTACATATCCAAAGAAGCATGAAAAGATCAGAGAATGTACTCGCTTGGCAATCCGAACTGCTGATGATGAAAAGTGACTGGACTGGAGTAATAAGATCCTATTTAAAACAACCACATGTCATAATATAGTCTAAAATATCATAAGGAAAGCCTTCAATGCAATTTCTACATGATTTGGGTCAATCTAAGTCAAATTCAACCTTGGGTCAACTTTGGTCAACCAGACTAGTCAAACTAGGTCAACTTGGGTTAACTAGCCTATAACTCAAGTTTTAGTCAATACTAGTTACTACATTGCTTTGGGGTTGAAAATTGGGTTATTTAGGTATTCAAGCTAAAGGTGAAATTGCTATCTTAGAGTATCAATACCAATTGTCAAGATACATGTCCTACATATCAATTACCCAAAGTACATCCTAATACAAAATCCTACCAACTATTAATATACTCAAACCTAACCACTACTCTCATTGCCACTCTACCAACAACATTACTATCAATACCAAGTAATCATACACACACACATATGCACCTTGCACTTAGTTTAGAGCTTGACAGTTCCTGCCAATACAGCAACCCAGGTTGCTGTTACAACCTCAACACCTACTGCTGTTGTTGCCTTGGCAACAAACAGCACTGCAGCCAGTTGCTACTGCTGCAACTGCTCATACTGCAGCAAGCAATTGCTGCTGCTGTTGTTCTTTTCTTCTTTCCCTCCTCTTTACACCAACACATCTACATACATACATCCATCTCAACAATCTCAAATTCCAGTTTCTAATTCCAACTAACCACCATCCATCTTAAAACTGGACTTAAACATTCACTTATATATCAATTCCCAGTTTCAGATTTCCTATTCCAATCGATTCTCCATATCAACATTAACCAACTCTCAACTCAACAAGTCCCAAACTAAACACAGCTCAAACCAATGTAATTCGAGATCAACTAATCCAACCACCAACTTATCAAATCAAAACTGAACTAATACTTAAAATTATATTTTTAACTGAAACACAAACTCAGGAATGAACTCGAGAGCCCAAAATCTGAACCAATACTCGATTTCCCAAGTTACCACTAAACGAGACATCTCATTAATTTCCAGTTATGCACACAATAACTCAGTCATATATACATGTCAATCTTCTCAATTTAACATTCAAAATTCAATTTGAAATAAATTTGTTCTTCAGCAACTCAACCGAAGTAACCCAGTATCGGATTGGAACAACCCTAAATCGAATTCAAATAACATAGTGCTCTCATGGGAGTATGGTTGGTAATGATTCATGCATGTGTGTAGGTGCTACCCAGGTCATGTTGTGTCCAAATAACAAGACACGATGTGTCCAAAACACCAAAACCTAGACTGTCGAACCTAATGACCCAAACATCGTGCACGCGTGTCACGCAACCTAGGGCTCGATACAGACCAAACTATGCCACGTGGTCGCTCCTACATATAGCCCACATGTAGGGCTACATGCCTACGTGTCTGCACTAGCCATACGACGCGTGTCCAAGTCGTACGACACGTGTATCCGACGCCAAAACTGGGCGCACGTATGACATGCCAAATCCAGTGCCATACCAATTTCTCCCTCGACTCTCCATGAACCCAAACCAAACTTTATGGGCACCATGTCAGACATGGCCCCTACCCACTCACCAAATATTTCATGTCGAAGTGCTGTGTCCAGCAAGAACGGACACAATAGTAGCAGGACACGCGCACAGTCCTCTGTGCAGCGCGTCGTGTCCAGTTTTGGATACGAATACGTATCAACTCTTGCACAAACCTAGGGTTTAGGAATCCCTACATCTAGGCCTATCAAATCACAAAATTAGTTTGCAATAATAACAATATTGAATTCTAAGTGACAAATCATCGAACACCTTAAACACTACTTCGATACGTGTCTGATACACCTATCAAACGGACACAAAATCTCACCAAACTACATGGGTGGGTCGAGGGTACCTAGATGCATGCTACCATGAAGAAAAATCAAGAAAAACTATAGTGTTTAGGTGTTTACCTATTGAGAGTTGAAATATCAATAAAACTGACTCTTCGATCAATGAGACGACCAGTTTCCACTGAGCCAACGCCTCCAACTCCTTGCTAGCAATGATCCAGCAAGTTCCCCTCCTTCCCACAATCACAACGTACTTCGTTTGAGGTGAAACGGAGGTCGGATGAAAAATTTAGGGTTTTAGAGAGCTGGAAACTAGGGTTTTGTAAAAGGGGTGTCAAAACAATACAAATGTTTATATAGGGAGGGGGTTTTCCTGTTTTGCTGTCCATGCTAGTCCTCCTAGGGTTAGGGTTGGTTCATGGGCCCCTCTTCTCTATCTAAGTTGAGTTTAAGCCCATTAACAGAAAGGCTTAAAAGGCTAATTTATTAAATAGCCTAAAAATGGTCAAATGGCCTTCTAAATTGAACCAAAGCCTAAAATAAATTCTAATTAGCTAAATAATCCTCATATGTCATGGTTAGCCTCTAATATGGATTTTCTAAGGTTAAACCAAATGCTAAAACAAACACAAGCCAAAAATATCTAAAAAATCACAAAATGACTAAAATGACTAAAAATGACTAAAATACCCTTATTTCAAAAAGTGGGTGCTACAAGTCTACCCTCCTAAAAAATAATTTCGTCCTCGAAATTAAAGGCAAGCTGTATAAGTAGGAAAGATAGAAATTATACCTCACTGCTGAAAAAGATAAGGGTACTGCTCGCGCATCTCATCCTCCCTCTCCCAAGTAGACTCATCGGGGGAGTGATGCCTCCATGCTACGCGAACTAATGGTATTGTCTGGTTCCTCATCACCTTCTCCCGTCGATCCAGAATCTCCACAGGCTGCTGTAGATAACGGAGAGTAGGTCCCACCTCAATCTCAGAATGGTCCAGTACATGGCTAGGATCTGCCACATACCGTCTCAACTGCGATACGTAGAATACATTGTGGACTTCCGCTAAGAAAGGAGGTAAGTCCAGTCTGTATGACACGTCGTCGACCCTTCCGCTGATAACGAAAGGTCCGACATAGCGTAGGCTAAGCTTTCCTCCTCCACCAAAACGAATAGTGCCTCGAGTCGGTGAAATCCTCAAGAATACCATATCTCCAACCTAGCACAAGCATGGTCTCAATTAACAAAACAATCACACAATCAACAAAACACAAACAATAAAATTCTAATCCTAAGTCTAAGCTATACCTCAAACTACAAAGGTCTTCGGTGGCTGTCGGCCCAATGCCACTGTCTGTCCTGCGCCACGCGAAGTCCATCCCTGATGAGCTTCACCTTCTCGGCTGCATCAACAACCATCTCCGGTCCCAATAAAGCTCGCTCTCCAACGTCATCCCAAGACAAGGGAGTATGACATCTACGTCCGTACAAGGCCTCGAATGGTGACATCTCAATACTGGCTTGGAAGCTGTTATTGTATGCAAACTCCACCAAACACAAATGGTCCTTCCAAGAACCTCCAAACTCTAGGACACAAGTCCGCAGCATGTCCTCGAGAGTCTGAATAGTCCTCTCCGATACTCCGTCCGTCTGAGGGTGGTAGGCAGTACTGAATTTGAGCTGAGTGCCCAAACTAGTCTGCAAACTCCGCCAGAAATGGGAAGTAAAGCGACTATCCCGATCCGAGAAAATGCTCATCGGAACTCCATGTATCCTGACAATCTGCCGCATATACAACTCTGCTAGCTTCTCCGTAGACGTCCCCACTTTGAATGGCAAAAAGTGGGCCGATTTGGTCAACATGTCCACGATGACCCAAATTGCGTCTTTTCCTCCTGGTGTACGCGGCAATCCCGAAACAAAATCCATCGTGATGTGCTTCCGCTTCCACTCCTAAATGGGCAATGGCTATAATAGTCCTCCTGGCCTCTGTCTCTCCGCCTTAACCTGCTGGCAGACTAGGCACCTGGCTACGAAGCATGCTACCTCCCGGTTTATCCCAAACCACCATACATGCTCCTTCAAGTCTCTATACATCTTGTTGGCACCTGGATGCATAGTATACTGAGAGCGATGGGCTTCCTGTATAACCTGCTACCGAAGCTCCCCGCTAGGCACACACAGTCTGGAACCGTGCCTCAATGTACCGTCCTCTGTAATGACGAACTCCATCTCTGCCAATCTTGCTCGAACCTGCTCTCGGATACACCGTAAAGTAACATCATCAAACTGAGATGACTTGATCCTCTCTATCAATTCTGACTGAATCTGCAGGCCCTACATCTGCATCTGAACTCCTGGCATGATCACCTCGATCCCCAAACTCTCCAAATCTGCTAAAAGATGACAATCCATCATCAAGCACATAGCTACCGGATACCTACTCAAGGCATCGGCAACTACGTTGGCCTTCCCTGGATGGTACTGCAATGAAATATCAAAGTCCTTCATCAACTCCAACCATCTGCGCTGCCTCATGTTGAGCTCTTTCTGTGTAAACACATACTTCAAGTTCTTGTGGTCTGTGAAGATCTCCACACGCTCTCCGTATAGATAGTGCTTCCACAGCTTCAGAGCAAAGATAACCGCCGCCAACTCCAAGTCATGGGTAGGGTAGTTCTTCTCATGCGGACGTAACTGCCTGGATGCATAGGCAAGCACCTTCCCATGATGCTGCAAAACACAACCCAAACCCTTCCCCGAGGTGTCACTGTAGATAGTGAACCCGTCTGATCCTGATGGCAACGTCAAAATCGGGGCTGTCGTCAGTCGCTTCTTCATCTCATCAAAAGCAACCTGACACTCCTCTAACTAGACAAACTATGCGTCCTTCCGGGTCAGCCTAGTTAATGGCTCTGCAATTCGGAAGAAATCCTGAACAAACCTCATGTAGTACCCCGCCAATCCCAGAAAGCTCCTGATCTCTGCAACTGAACTCGGTGCTGTCCATGCCTCAACTGCTTTGATCTTCTTCGGGTCGACTGAGATCCCATCTTTGGTCACCACATGACCTAAGAAATCAACTCGATCTAAAAAGAACTCACACTTCGAGAGCTTGCCGTACAGCTGCTCCTTCCTGAGAGTCTCCAGAACCACTCTCAAATGATCCTCATGTTCCTCTGGGGTCTTCGAATACACTAAGATGTCGTCGATGAACACCACCATGAACTTGTCTAAGTACTGGTGGAACACCTTGTTCATCAAGTTCATGACACTGCCGGGGCGTTAGTTAACCCAAACGGCATCACCATGAACTCAAACTGGCCGTACCGAGTCCTGAAAGCTGTCTTTGGAATATCCTCCTTCTTCACCTTCACTTGATGATACCCTGATCTCAGATCAATCTTGGAAAATACCTTCGCTCCGCTCAACTGATCAAACAGGTCATCGATCCTCGGCAGCGGGTACTTGTTCTTGATCGTGAGGCTGTTGAGTGCCTTTTAGTCGATACACATCCGTACCGACCCATCCTTCTTCGGTATAAAGAGTACTGGCGTACCCCATGGTGAAGAACTCGATCGGATGAAGCCCTTGTCCTGCAACTCATCCACCTGCTTCTTCAGCTCCATAAGCTCACTGTTGTTCACTCAATAGACATGCTGAGATATCGGCACTGTGCCGGGTATCAAGTCTATAGAGAACTCCACATCCCTGTCCGGAGGCAACCCTGGCAACTCCTCTTGAAACACATCCATAAACTCAGCTATCAGTGGATGTGGCACACCCTGCTCCTCTACTGAAGCTCCATAGAAAACTCCACTGCTCTGCTCTGACTCCCGCCTGGTGAACTCGAACTCTGGCTCTCCTGGTATGCTGAAAAGAACTCTACCCCCGCGGCAATCTATACTGGCATGGTGCCTGCTCAACCAATCTATACCAAGTACAATATCGTAGTTCGGTAGTGGCATCACGAGTAGACTCACATCCAGTTCTCGGCCTCCCAAAACTACTCTCCGATCCTTGCAAATATCACTGACAAGGATGATACCACCCCCAGTCGTGATCTAGCAAGTCCTAGGCAAAGGTTCAGAAGAAAGATGGTGTCTAACGGCAAAATATACAGATACGAAGCTATGGAAAGCACCCAAATCAAATAATACGAATGCGGGAAAAGAGTCGATAAGAACAGAACCTGCTATCAGATCGCCTACTGCCTCGGTATCCTCTGTTGCCATGGCGAAAGCTCGCCCCTGCTGGCCTCTTCTGGCCTGCTGCTGATGCTGAACAAACTTCTGCTGCTGAGTCGATAAAGGTCCTCTCTGCTGCTCCACTGGTGCCTTGGTCCCTGTTCCCTGTCCTTTACGCCCGAAAGCCTTAGGACAGTCCCTCAACTGATGCTCTGATGAACCACAGAGTAGGCACTCGCCTAGCCTCTTCCTGCACTCACTCCACTTGTGCCCTGGCTTCTTACAGAAGTCACAAGTGGCAGCCTACTGCTGTCTCGATGCCTGCTGACCCTGTCTCTGCTATGCCTGCTGGAATGGCCACTACTGCTGGAAAGACTTCTGTTGATGCTGCTGCTGAAAATGGGGCTTATTGGCTGGTCCCTCACTGCCACTGGTTACATGGAAATAACGACCTCTCTTCTGTTTCAGCTCCAGATCATCTTCTGCTGCCATGGCTCCCATCAAAATCTCTTCAAATGTAGCATTCTTGTTGCTCTTGGTTAAGTACTTGACTTCCTTACCCAAACCCTTCCTGAATCTCCTAGCCTTCACTGTCTCACTAAGGCCCTCCACAAATCTACCCAGGCGGCAGAACTCTTCGGCATACTCCTTTACAGTCTGATTCCCCCAAACCAGGTTCTCAAACTGTGTCTCCAATGCGTCAAGTGCAGTATCGGGAAAGAACTTCTCCTTGAAAAGCTTCTTAAAATCCTTCCAAGGTTGCCCCCTAGTACCAACCCTGGGGTCGGTCTGGTACCAAGTGCGGGCAAGGTCCTGCATCATACTGCCTGCTGCTTCCACCTGGAGTCTAGCCGGTATCTCTGCGAGACAGAAAATCTCTTCTATGTGCTCGATCCAGTCGTCCGCATAAAGCATACCCTCTGTACCCTTGAAGTCCCGCGGCCTCATCTTCTGGAACTCCTGAATACCTGGAGTCCTCGGCTGGTATGGATGAATCTGCCCTTCTTGGGGTGGGGCTGTTGCCCTCTCTACTGCAACCATCGCTAACTGGTGGGCATTATCAATGTCCTGCCTCATGTCATCTGACTGACGTCGCTGCATCTCCATCATCTGCTGAATGAGAGCGAAATACTGTGCTGCATCGATTGTCCCCTGGGGTGGTAGTGGTAGCATCCCCTGCACTCCTGGGGTAGTCCCCAGAACTGGTGGAGGAACACCCCAAAAGTAGCAGACGGGCCCACCTGAGCTGGAATAAGGGGCACTGTGGTCATTGGAGCCTGCTGGGTCGGACGAGAAGTAACCGACCTCTCAGCGGTATCCCTGGGGCCAGAGCACTGCGATCGTGTCTCCACCATCCTGAAGACAGATCAAACAAGGAATCAAATACTAAAAAAGAAGCAAAATTTTCAAAGGAGGACAGTTGTTTTAAAAAGGAGACAATTAACAGCAAGAATTGATAAGAGTTTTTTCTAATGTGATTGAGTACCTTAACTTATCCTATATCCTATTACAGGCTGTAATGATACTCTAATTCGAGTACCACTACGAATCATACTAGTTGTGATTGGGGACCTGCATGGGCCACCACTAAAAACGTGTCACGACCCGCACCAAGTGTAAGGGCACGAGAAGTAACGAACGCCCAGCCTACGCCGCAGTGTCGGCGGTAGAACGCTGTCCTGAGTCACCATATCTAACATAATCTAACTAAGCTATGAATAGAGAGTAAAATAATATGTAACTCAATCACAATACTAAGATGGAATAGAAGAAGAATCTCAAGAAAGTCACAATAAAAGTCTAGGTGTAAACCACCAAAAATAATCTCAAGTACAGCTCATAAAATCTCAAACAGAAAATACAAAATAAGTACTAAGTCTCAGCTAGACTATGGGCAAGTCCTCAGCGACTGTGGGATCCTCCTATGGGTCCACGTCGCCAGTGTCATCTAAGCCAATGCCATAATAAGTAGGACAGTACTCCTCATCATCACCTGTAAAATTTTCAACATGCCCAGTCAGGACGGAACGAGCACATATCTCTCACAACAGTTCATATCAGGAATGGACATATAAAGCAAGCTATAGAAAACTATACATAAATCGCTGTAAAGAGAAATCAACAAGAGAGAAGATATAAGTTGAGATATAATATGATAAATAAAGAATGCAACCTTCTACGTGAATCAGAGCATGAATCGGTTATGTAAATAACTTGGGTTGCACATGGATACAGCTATGGAATGCACATGGATACCTACTGGGGATAATGATCACATAACTAACTACACTCACCCTACCCCAAACCAATACACAAGGATCAAAGCATGTTATGTTATTGCACATGAATAACAACTACTGTATACATGGGACTCATATGGTCATGAGTATACATGAATAACATATGAGTGCACATGGACAAAAAAGAATATATGGAGTACATGATGACCATGATAAAGTACATGAACATGACATACTCGATGTATCCGAGGGGATAACATCACATAAAAAGATCCAGAGAGTACTAACCCGTGTGAACATTATTTCAGCATCAAGTATACTAGTCTATAACAAGAGTACATATCCAAAGAAGCATGAAAAGATCAAAAAATGTACTCGCCTGGCAATCCGAACTGCTGATGATGAAAAGTGACTGGACTGGAGTAATAAGATCCTATTTAAAACAACCACATGTCATAATACAGTCTAAAATATCATAAGGAAAGCCTTCAATGCAATTTCTACATGATTTGGGTCAATCTAAGTCAAAGTCAACCTTGGGTCAACTTTGGTCAACCAGACTAGTCAAACTAGGTCAACTTGGGTTAACTAGCCTATAACTCAAGTTTTAGTCAATACTAATTACTACATTACTTTGGGGTTGAAAATTGGGTTATTTAGGTATTCAAGCTAAAGGTGAAATTGCTATCTTAGAGTATCAATACCAATTATCAAGATACATGTCCTACATATTAATTACCCAAAGTACATCATAATACAAAATCCTACCAACTATTAATACACTCAAACCTAACCACTACTCTCATTGCCACTCTACCAACAACATTACTATCAATACCAAGTAACCATACACACACATGCGCACCTTACACTTAGTTTAGAGCTTGGCAGTTGCTGCCAATACAGCAACCCAGGTTGCTGTTACAACCTCAACACCTACTGCTGTTGTTGCCTTGGCAACAAACAGTACTGCAGCCAGTTGCTACTGCTGCAACTGCTCATACTACAGCAAGCAATTGCTGCTGCTGTTGTTCTCTTCTTCTTTCCCTTCTCTTTACACCAACACACCTACATACATACATCTATCTCAACAATCTTAAATTCCAGTTTCTAATTCCAACTAACCACCATCCATCTTAAAACTGGACTTAAACATTCACTTATATATCAATTCCCAGTTTCATATTTCCTATTCCAATCGATTCTCCATATCAACATTAACCAACTCTCAACTCAACAAGTCCCAAACTAAACACAGCTCAAACCAATGTAATTCGAGATCAACTAATCCAACCACCAACTTATCAAATCAAAACTGAACTAATACTTAAAATCATATTTTTAACTGAAACACAAACTCAGGAATGAACTCGAGAGCCCAAAATCTGAACCAATACTCGATTTCCCAAGTTACCACTAAACGAGACATCTCATTAATTTCCAGTTATGCACACAACAAATCAGTCATATATACATGTTAATCTTCTCAATTTAACATTCAAAATTCAATTTGAAATACCTTTGTTCTTCAGCAACTCAACCGAAGTGACCCAGTATCGGATTGGAACAACCCTAAATCGAATTCAAATAACACAGTGCTCTCATGGAAGTATGGTTGGTAATGATTCCTGCGTGTGTGTAGGTGCTACCCAGGTCATGTTGTGTCCAAATAACAAGACACGATGTGTCCAAAACACCAAAACCTAGACTGTCGAACCTAATGACCCAAACATCGTGCATGCGTGTCACGCAAACCTACGGCTCGATATAAACTAAACTATGCCACGTGGTCGCTCCTATATGTAGCCCACATATAGGGCTACATGCCCACGTGTCTGCACTAGCCATACGACGCGTGTCCAAGTCGCACGACACGTGTATCCAACGCAAAACTGGGAGCAAACATGACATGCCAAATCCAGTACCATACCAATTTCTCCTTCGACTCTCCATAAACCCAAACCAAACTTTATGGGCACCATGTCAGACATGGCCCCTACCCACTCACCAAATATTTTGTCTCGAAGTGCTGTGTCCACCGAGAACGGACACAACAGTAGTAGGACACGCGCACAGTCCTCTGTGCAGCGCGTCATGTCCAGTTTTGGACACGAATATGTGTCAACTCTTACATAAACCTAGGGTTTAGGAATCCCTACATCTAGGCCTATCAAATCACAAAATTAGTTTGCAATAATAACAGTATTGAATTCTAAGTGACAAATCATCGAATACCTTAAACATTACTTCGACACGTGTCCGATACGCCTATCAAACGGACACAAAATCTCACCAAACTACATGGGTGGGTCGAGGGTACCTAGATGCATGCTACCATGAAGAAAAATCTGGAAAAACTATAGTATTTAGGTGTTTACCTATTGAGAGTTAAAATATCAATGAAACTGACTCTTCGATCAATGAGACGACCAGTTTCCACTGAGCCAATGCCTCCAACTCCTTGCTAGCAATGCTATAGCAAGTTCTCCTCTTTCCCACAATCATAACTCACTTCTTTTAAGGTGAAACGGAGGTCGGATGAAAAAGTTAGGGTTTTGGAGAGCTGGAAACTAGGGTTTTGTAAAAGGGGTGTCAAAACAATGCAAATGTTTATATAGGGAAGGGGTTTTCCTATTTTGCCGGCCATGCTAGTCCTCCTAGGGTTAGGGTTGGTTCATGGGCCCCTCTTCTTTATCTAAGTTGAGTTTAAGCCCATTAACAGAAAGGCTTAAAAGGCCAATTCATTAAATAGCCTAAAAATGGTCAAATGGCCTTCTAAATTGAACCAAAGCCTAAAATAAATTCTAATTAGCTAAATAATCCTTATATGTCATGGTTAGCCTCTAATATGGATTTTCTAAGGTTAAACCAAATGCTAAAACAAACACAAGCCAAAAATATCTAAAAAATCACAAAATGACTAAAAATGACTAAAATACCCTTATTTCAAAAAGTGGGTGCTACAGCAGTCTTCCGTAATGGGTTGCACCCATTGTGGGAAGTCAGGACACGTGGTTTTAGAGTGTCATAAAGAACAGGGGTTGTGCTTGGCTTGTGGGGTACGGGATCACATGATAGGGTCCTACTCGCATAGAGCCAGTTCCTCTTCATCAACCCTAACCAGTCCATCGGTTAGGGGACCAGCACCAGTGCTACAGCAGTACCAGCCTCCGAGGCCATTGCCGCCTAATGCTCAAGCTTTCTAGCAGTAGAGGCCGTAACGGTATGCTCAGGCCCAAGCTCAGATTCAGAACAGGCAGAGAGGTCACCAACAGAGGGGACCAGTACCAAGAGGACAAGGTCAAGCTATGGCTCTGACCGTGGCAGAAGAATTGGCATTAGTTGAGGTGGTGGCAGGTACCATTCTCGTCAACTCTTTTCCAGTATCAGTATTATTTGATTCGGGTGCATCGCATTCATTTATGTCAGCACGATTTGCTATACGAGTAGGACTAGAGTCCGAGTCATTGTCAGTAAGGCTCAATATACTTACTGGTAGTGGTCTTGCGGGAGTAGATAAACTCTTTTTCTCGTGTCGAATCGTAGTTAGCGTTAGAGTATTTTCTGCTAGATTGATAGAATTTCCGATGGCCGACTATGATATAGTCCTAGGAATGGATTGGTTGAAGGATCCATATGCAAGAATAGACTGCCATGTTGGCATGATTATTTTTGGTATTCCCGATAAAAAAGAGATTTTGTTGAGGCAAAGTAGAACCTTCTCCACCAATCTTGTGGATGGCAGTAGCAGAAGCAGTTCAATTTTCTAGAGTAGTAGAAGTGTTTTCTGATGGGTTCCTCGAAGATCTTCCAGGTATGCCATAAAAGAGAGAGATAGAGTTCACTATCGACTTGATTCTAGGGATGACACCAGTGTCAGAGAGAGTCTACAGGATGGCACCTCCAGAATTGGAGATCTTGTACAAGATGATTGAAGAACTCAGAACCAAGGGATTCATTCGTGCTAGTAGATCACCTTGGGGAGCCCCGATGCTTCTTGTGAAAAAAAGGATGGTACATCAAGATTATGTGTTGATTATCGTACCTTGAATTCTGTAACAATCAAGAACATATATCTTCTACCAAGGATAGATGACTTGTTCGATCAACTCAGTGGGGCAGCAGTATTCTTGAAGATTGACTTACGATCGGGGTAACATCAAATCAGATTCAGAGAGCAAGACATTCCGAAGAAAGCATTCTGATCTAGATATAGACATTGGGAGTTTCTCGTTATGCCATTCGGAGTGACCAATATGCCAGCAGTATTCATGGATTTTATGAATCACATATTCATGCCCTATTTGGATCAGTTCGTGATAGTGTTCATAGACGACACCTTAGTCTATAGTAAGAATGAAGCAGAGCATGAGCAGCATCTCCGAATAGTCCTACAGATTCATAGAGAGCACCAGTTGTACGCGAAGTTCAGTAAGTACGAATTTTGGCTGGATCGCATTTCGTACTTAGGTCACATCATCACCAGAGGTGGAGTAGAAGTGGACCCCCAGAAGATAGTGGCTATAGAGACATGGCCAGTTTCCAGCACCGTCGCAGAAGTTCGGAGTTTCCTAGGATTGGCCGGCTATTAACGGTAGTTTGTGTCAAACTTTGCTTGGATTTTAGAACCATTGACGCAGTTGACCCGTAAGGATGTGCAGTTTACTTGGACAGCAGAGTGTCAGAGTTCATTTGAGAAGTTGAAGCAAGGATTAATGACGGCCCCCATTCTTACACTTTCAGATGAGACTGGGGGATTTTTAGTTTATTATGATGCTTCAGGCAGAGGATTGGAATGCGTATTGATGCAACATGGTAATGTAGTAGCTTATGCGTCATGCCAGCTTCGTGACCATGACAGGAATTATCCTACCCAGGACTTGGAGTTAGCAGCTGTAGTTTTTGCATTGAAGCTTTGGAGGCATTATTTATATGGAGATCGGGTAGAGATTTTCATCGACCACAAGTGTCTTAAGTATGTGTTTACTCAGAAGGATCTTAATATGCGTCAGCGAAGATGGCTAGAGCTATGGGTGGATTACGACACCAACTTATAGTATCATTCTGGGAAGGCCAACGTAGTTACAGATGCGTTGAGTACAGAAGAGCAGGAGCTTATTTTCTAACAACACAGCCAGAGTTATTAGCAGATCTTCAGAAGATAGGAATAGAAGTAGTTCTTCCTTCCAATGTGGCATTAATGGCAAGCATGCAAGTTCAGTCCAGTATAGTTGAGAGGATCAAGATAGCTCAATCAACAGATTCTAAGCTTCAGCGGCTTAGGGCGGAATGTGAAGCAGGAAGAAGAACAGATTTATATATTCACGAAGACGGTACTCTCCGACATGGAAGGTGTCTTGCTATACACAGTGGTGATATCAAACAGGAGATCATGGCAGAGGCTCACAGTTCGCAGTATTCAATTCATCCCGACGGTATGAAGATGTATCGTGATATCCGTCACCATTTCTGGTGGAATGGCATGAAGAGAGAGATAGCCCGGTTTGTCTCTCGTTCTTTAGTTTGCTAACAAGTTAAAGCTGAACATCAAAGACCAGCTGGACTTCTTCAACCTTTATCGATCCCAAAATGAAAATAGGAGCACATTACCATGGATTTTGTAACTGGGTTATCTAAATCCCTAGTTGGGAGAGATGCTATCTGGGTTATAGTTGATCGTCTCACGAAGGTAGCTCATTTTCTCCCCTTCAGAGTTGCACAGTCGACAGATCAGCTAGCAGAGATGTACCTCAGGCAGATTATCAGATTGCATGGAGTGCCAGTTAATATCATATCAGACAAAGATTCAAGATTCATATCACACTTTTGGCGGAGTCTTTAAGAGATTTTGGGGACTCGTCTCAAGTTCAGTTCAGCATATCATCCGTAGACAGATGGTCAGTCAGATGGCACCCTTTGAGGCCCTGTATGACAGAAAGTGCAGATCACCTTTAGCTTGGGATAATGTCGGTAAGAGACAGATGCTTGGTCCAGAGATGGTTACGCAGACAATCGAGGTGATTAGACAAGTCAGAGATCATCTTCGAGTTGCCAAAGATCGCGAGCGCCATTGTGCCGATTCTTATCGGCGTCTGCTTGAGTTTTCTATCGGTGACCACGTATTCCTTAGGATCTCGCCTACCCGGGGCGTCATTCGTTTTGGCGTGCAGGGAAAGCTTAGTCCTAGGAATATAGGGCCGTTTGACATTCTCGAGCGAGGAGGTGATGTGTCCTATCGTCTTGCTCTTTTGCCGTCATTACGTGAGGCACATGATGTTTTTTATGTATTCTAATTGCGACGGTATATCCCGGAACCGAGCTATATCCTTGATCATTCGGAATTGGTTGTTGGTACCATCCATTCGTATGATGAAAGGCTCGTATCTATATTATACCGAAGAGAGAAGGCACTCAAGACAAGACTATTAGTTTAGTCTGTATTGCTTGGGGCCATCACTCTTTGGGTGAGTCAATGTGGGAACGAGAGGATGATATTCGATCGCGATATCCACACATATTTGACTCATAAGGTATAATGTCTTCCTTATGCCTTATGCTTTTACTTTCTTACTTGCATGAATGATTGCTTGATTGACTACTAGTCGTAGATTGCTTATGATCAGTATAGCTTGTCCCGATATCTCTAGCCTCTTGATTAATTTTCGAGGATGGAATTCTTTTAAGGTGGGTAGAGTTTTCACTCATGTTTGCAGTTATACATATTTTTCAGGATACGTGTACAAATTTTTGACAACTGTTAGGTGGCCCGTATTTTGACTTATCTTACTTAGCTTAGCATTGGTTTAAATCTTGACTTGATTGGTTCAACATGACTTGGCTTGGCTTGGTTTGGTTTATTTTGGATTGAGATGAGAGGTGTTGCAATATAAGTCAACTCCTTCTCTCTCCTCCATAACTTTCATTAAATTCTTCATCTTCTTCATTTACTCCTCCCACCTACACCCAAGCCCTAGAAAAGTGCAACTTGCTTCATGATGGATCTCCTATTTTATTTTTTTATTCTTTTCTCCACTTGATTCTAAGCCTCTTTAGAGCTTGGCATTTTCGGTTTTGATGGATGGATTTTATAGATCTAAGTTTTGATCTTTTCTTGTTTTTCTTGGTTTTTATATATTAAATCTTGGTATTTCCTAAAACTAGTCATCCCAGGCTGTAGGAAATCTCGTTCTATGCAGTTTAGACCCTTGGAAGTCCCAATTCGGACTTGTTTTGGGAAAGTTATGGCATTTTGAAGTTTTGCGTTCCATGGGTTCTTCTTTGCTGTTTGGAAAAGAAGAATAATGTATGGCGCAATCTAACCCAGCGTGCGCTTCTTAGCGTGGCGCAATCTGACCCAGCACATGCTTTTTAGCGCGACGCAATCTGACCCAGCACGCGTTTCTTAGCGCGGCACAATTTGACTTAGCGCGTGCTTCTTAGCGTGGCGCAACCTGAGTCAGGCGCAACCTGAGTCAGGCGCAACCCGATCTCGCGCAGCTCAGTCTGGCGCACCCTAGTCAAGTGCAACCTGACTTCGCACAACCTGACATGGCGTACCCTAGTCAGGTGCAACCTAACTTGGCGCAACTTGACATGGCGCACCCTAGTCAGGCGCAACCTGACTTGGTGCAGCCTGACCTGGCACACCCCAGTTAGATACAACCTGACCTGGTGCACCCCTGCATGGCGCAACCTAACTTAGGCGCCCCCTGTCCCCCTTGGCGTCACCTGTCATTTCCCTGGCGCCACTTGACCACCGTCACTTGTTGCCATGATACCCCTTGTCCCTTGTCCCATGTATGTTATCCTAGTTCTCGTTGTTTATGCATGTGATCTTGTATGTGACTTATACTTGACCCATCTTGTGACGACCCGACTCGATAACTTGTTGAGCATAGCTTGACTTGCCAGCATTGATGTTGGCATGAACAAGACATAAAAATCTGGATAGTGGCCCGTCGAGGCGCACTCTTGACGAGCACTCTTGACATGATAAGTAACTTGATATGACATAAATAATCTTGGTAGTAGCCCGTCGAGGCACACTCCTGACAAGTAATCTTGACAAGTAACAAATAAACATGACATGTAATATTGAATGCTGTTGCGACGGCTATCTTGACATGCTGAGTAATAACTCGTCTTGACACCGTGGGTGATTGTTCTTGAATGTGCATGTATAAGCTACCTGTCTCATCTCACATCATGTATAGGACTTGCATCCCTAGTTACCACGATCATGAATTCATGTTGAATCTGACTAGGTTAATTACTAGATTGATCAAAGTAGCTCATACAGAGAGATGTTTCCAGTTACAGGCGATCTCGTTATCCCGGCCACACCTGATGGACTTGTAGCCTGCCGACGATAGGGCACATTTCCAGCCCACTGTCATGTGGGGTACTTCTTGAAACAAGTAATATGCACAATGTCATGTGTTGCACTCAAAGTCATTTAATAATTCTTGATAACTCTTACATGAACCTCGCCTGGATAACCTGGATAGCTGCAGGGCTTGTGACTGTAGGAATATCTCATTGCATCTTGCTAGTAACTAGGCTTGCGATAACCCTAGTTAGTTAAAGTATCAAGCCATACTTTTTGCTTTGTCGTGAATGATGGATGGAGTCCCATCTTGTCTAGTCTTGTCTAGATCCAGTAAATGGCTATCTCAGGACATGCTTGTTTATGCTTTACTTTATCGATAATTGGTTAGAGACTAAGTTCTGTTCAGGTGAAGGGTTACAACCCTGGTTCTTGTTTGGTTTACGGGTTGTAACTTGCTTACGGGAATGGTTCTTTAGTTATCTTATCGTTTATCACCCTGTTTTCTCTAACTCATGTCTTTCGTTATCCTTTATGTATCATGTGCTAATATACTGGTTTTAGTTCTTAAGTGAATCATCCCTGTGGCACTTGCTTTTTCTGGGGTCTAACCCAGCTGGTTTTGTATGGCCAGATTTCGGAGTGATACCCAAGGATCTTTCTGCTTATCAGCCAGATGGTGAACACCAGACGTAATCCTGGCAACGAGTAGATTTCTTATTTTGCTCTCCCACTCTATTGTAAATTATTCTTTTGAGGCATTTAGCCCATTTAGCCGCCGAGCAAGTGTTAGCTCGTGTTGAGACTTAATTCCTGTTTGCCTAAGGGCTGTAACATGATTGACAAATCCTAGGGTTGATCATGTATGACTTAAACTCTTGCTAGTCTTGGTATTTTGTATGACTAGCTTCATGATCATCTGAATATGTAATGTCTGGGATGCCTTACTTTTTATGTCTGATGATCTTACTTCTTGTAACAATTACTTGCTTGTTGAGATTGAGACACTAGGCTTGTTCATGACCATAAGAGACTGTTGGCTTGTAGATAAACCCTCATGCATCTAGACAGCCGTGAGCGTATATCGAGGTAGATTATACTTCAATGTACATAGTTGGCTGTGTCTGTCCCCTGCTCTATAGTATTCTGGTTCTGGGGCGTGACACCTCTTCCTACCCAACGAACACTACCACTTTGAAGACAGCAATGACACTCCCATCCCCTGCCCCCACCCCGCGTCAAACAAATCCATCACCCCCACGAGCCACCGGACATCCTTCTCAACAACAAATTCGACATCCTCACCTCATCATCCCCTGTCGAGAAACTGGGGAGCCCCTTCCCGACGCGGTCATTCTCAACGAGTGCAAGAAGAGCGATGTAGAGCACAAACCCATCATCGCATCATCAGTCAGTGGAGAGAAGGCCCAGCTTGCCCTGGTACTCCACCCAGCCCCTGCCAGCATAGCAGATTCTTCTTTCATCACTGTTACCACCACCGTGGCAGACCTGGGCAGCCTTAGCCTCGTCCTAGCTGACAGGATTCAGCAAGCTCAGGAAGCCGAATTCCTATACCCTAGCAACCCTCTCTACGCGCTGACCGATATCGAAGAAGCCGATGCCATCCAGCTAGAAGAACAAGGCAACAAAGCTAATGGAACGTCCGAGGAGACAGTCGCCTCCACTTCAGCGACCTTGAGAACCCCCAAAACCTCTCACAACAATACGAAAAAACACGATCAAGAGCCCTCGCCCATGACTATGAGGTCTTCCGTAAAGCTCAACAACCCCCATCCTCCGCCCCCAACCCAATGCTTAACATCCTCTCGTGGAAGTTCAAGGGCTGGCCAATAAACCTACCTTGAGCAGATTACTCAGCCTCAAGAAAATCTACCGAATCGACATCTTAATCATCATTGAACCCAAAATCCCTCACAGAAATCTCAAATCCATCCAGCTGCAACTCGACTTCCCGGCCGCTGTCATCGGATGAACGACATCTGGATCCTCTTCGCCGTCGGATGTAAATTCGACACCGTTCACGACTCGAGACAAGCTCTCTCCTGCTGGGTAGAGCACCCCACCCTCAAATCTCGAACCCTCCTCTCTACCATCCACGGCAGCTACGAGATCCCCGAGCGCAACCTGTTCTGGGCTACTCTGTCGGACACCTACCTCCACCTCAACAACCTCCCGCGGCTTTGCATCGGCTAATTTAACGCGCTCTCGAGCAGAGACAAGAAGTCCGAGGGCCGCCCACCCCCAAAATAGGCCATGAATGAGTTCAACACCTTCATATTCAATGCCCACTTGTCCCCACTTGCTTTCCTCGGCAACGCCGTCACCTGGTGTAACATGCAAGAAGGTGCCCATAGACAATACTCCCGTCTCGATCGTGCGCTGGTCGACAACCGTTGGTTCGATATGGGTCTCATCTCCAACCTCTCCCACCTTAACTCCATTGAATCGTACCACTCCCCACTCATAATCGAGATCAGCAGCAATTCAAACCTTATCAAGAAACCTTTCTGATTCCTGGATTTCTGGAGCCACCATCCTCAATTTTGGAACATCGTGGCTTCCGCCTGGAGATCTACGAGCAACCCCGACCCCCTCGCTCGAGTGGAAGCCAAACTGAAAGCTACTAGGAAAGCGCTATCGACTTTGAGAAGAAGAGCTTTCGGCAACAATTTTCAGGCGATTAAAACGACAGAGGATGACGTAACCCGGGCTGAGTTCCTGTACGCCTCAAACTATTCCTCGGAGAATCGCGCTACGCTCAACCTCACCAGAGCTCTCCTCAAATATAGGTAGAAGGTCGAGACCGAATTCTGGAAACAGAAAGCCAGACAAACCTAGGACGCCGAAGGGGACAGGAATTCCAACTTCTTCCACTCTTGTGTTAAAGGCTGCATGCAATAGCTTAACCTGCACCAAATCTCCAACGACAATGACATATTACTTAAAGATCAAAGGAGCATGCACATGGCCGATGCTGATTTCTATACAAATTTTTCTCCAAAGAGGTCATCGTTAAGGATGAGGAATTCCTGGCCAAGATCCCCAACATTTTCAACGCAAGAGAGAACTAACAGCTCCTGACCCCCCTCCATGGAGGAAGTCAAATTCGCAGTTTGGACCCTCGACGAATACAGCGCTCCCGATCCCGATGGATTCTCCGGCGTCTTCTTCAAAACATGCTGGGACATCATTGAACCCGACCTCCTCGAGGCCCCTGTAGCCTTTTTTCAAGGAGCTACATACCCCAATTCCATCTCCTGCGCTAACCTAATCCTCATCCCCAAAAAAGACAACCCGTAGACCTTCAAAGACTTCCAACCCATCAGCTTATGCACCTTTACCAACAAAATCATCTCGAAGATCATCGTGATCCGTATGGCAGCTCTCCTCCCCAAGATCATCTTCGACGAGCAAAGCGGTTTTGTCCCGGGTCGAAACATTACCGACAACATCCTTCTAGCACAGAAAATAATAACTTGCATGAAATTCCCAGCCATGGGTGGGAATGTCACCATTAAACTTGACATGGAGAAGGCCTATGATCGTCTGGACTGGCAGTTTATGATTTGGCTTTTCAGGGCCTTCGAATTATCTAAAATTTAGATTGACGTCATCTTCATATCCATAAGCAACACCTGGTTTTCCACTGTCATCAATGGGTAAGCGAGGGCTTCTTCAAATCCAGCCCCGAGGTCAGACAGGGGGATCCCCTATCCTCCACCATCTTTATCATAGCAACCGAAGCGCTCAGCAGAAACCTTAACAACATGGCTAACACCTCCAGATTCATTCACTTTCATACCACCATTGGTTGCCATTTAATCACTCATCTGGCCTACGCTGATGACATCCTCATCTTCTCATCAGGCGACATCGGGTCGGTCGAGGTGGTTCACAGAACGCCCAAGAAATACATCAGATGCTCGGCCAGCGAGTTAACACCAACAAAAGTGTAATCTACACCCACCACAAAGCCGACAGGAACCACTCGGCAACTCTTTCCAACCTGACCTCCTTCTCCATCGCGTACCCTCCATTCTCTTACTTAGGGTGCCCGCTAGTGTGCAAAAAAGCAAACTCAGGCATCTTCGAAAATCTGGTGAGCAAAATCAAGAAAAAATTGAAGGAAGGCACAACGCGACCCTCTCTCCAGGCGGTAAGCTGATTCTAATCAAGCACGTCCTCTCCTCCATTACCATCTATGCCCTGGCCGTTTGCTCTCCCCTAAGAAGGTTTTATCCTCATTAGAATCCTCATTCTCTGACTTCTTCTAAGGCCACTTCGACGGGAAGGACAAACACCACTGGGGCTAGCTGGGACACCATGGCCAGACCCACGAATGAGGGAAGGCTGGGATTCAGTAGACTTACGAACATCGTAGACGCCTGCTCTATGAAGTTGTGGTGGAAGCTCCGTACGGATTCCTCGATCTGGATCAGGTTTATGAAGGCCAGATACTTCCAATATTCCTATCCCGTGACCACGGTCGCAAATAACTGATCTTCCGTATCCTGGCGCCGCATCCTTCATGGTCGTCACCTTGTTGAACCCGTCATCCACTTGTAGCTTGGCAACGGTAGTTTGTCGCTATGCCATGAACGTTGGATCAGAGATGTTGTCCTCCGACAAACCCCAAATACCCCCCGAATTGCACGATCTGTGATTAACGGGACACCGACTCTGGCTGGAGGTGGGACAGGGTCAGAGATTGGCTTGGCCTGAAGGACGAGGTTAGTCTTGCAGCCGCAGATATGCAGCTCCTCGACGACCCTGATGTTTGGAAGTGGACCCCCAAGTCCGATGGAGTATTCTCGTTGGCGTCGGCTAAGACAGTGGTTAGAGGCGTCAGAGTGTCGTCCCCTATTATTTTCCTATTCTGGAAGTCCTACATCCCCACTAAATGGTTAATCATGTTCTCGAGAGCGCATCGCAGAAAGCTTCCAACCGACGACTCACTAACTTCCATCGGCTTCAGTCTGGCATCAAAGTGCCACTGTTGCAACTCATACCGGCCAGAAACTGCCGAGCACATCCTGCTATCCAGTGACCTCGCCTCCCTACTGTGGGCCATTCTATCTCAACGTTGCAGGAACGATCATCAAGCCGAAGGCTTCAACGATCTCCTCGCTAGCTGGGGTGATTCCTATGGGCACCAGATCGTCGTAGCCGCAGGCATTTGGGTACTCTGGAAGAATCAGAACAAATTCAGATATAAGGGACACAAATACTATCCCAACCAGCTGATATGGAAGACCCTTCGGCAAATTCTTAAGATCGGCAGGCGGTGCTCGTACTCCGCAGACTTCTTCCGGTCGACGTTGTCCTAATCTTGGGCTCGGGCCAACGAGCGATCTTTCACGACTAGCCGCTTTTGGTTGTCTATTTTCTGTTCTCGCATGATGCGCTTACTTGTATAGGCTTCGACATTTTGTGCCTGATACATCAATAAAGCTCTGATTTAGTTATATATATATATATATATATATATATATATATATATATATATATATATATATATATATATATAAACAAAAAAAAAAATAAAAAAAAAAAATATATATATATATATATATATATATATATATATATATATATATACATCAATAAAGCTCTGATTATATATATATATATATATATATATATATATATATATATATATATATATATATATATATATATCCGCTTTATTCAAATCATGGCGCAAGGACGCAAAATATATATATATATATATATATATATATATATATATATATATATATATATATATATATATATATATATATATATATATATACCCGCTTTATTCATATCAAGGTGCAAAATGCCAAAGCCTTTACAAGTAAGCGCAAAAAACCCAAAAAAAAACAAGAAAGAAGGCTGCCATCCCACCTCGGACAAAGCGTCAGGAGAGCAAGGACGGCCAGAAGTCCTCTTGGCCGTGATTGGAGTGTCTGATGGCTTTGTGGGTCTATCGTAGAACCTCCCGAATAAGTTGGTTGGACGAATATTGATGGCCCTCATATCTGGATTTGTTGTAGTTCTTCAAAATGACCCACGTGATGGCGACTGCAACGATCTGGTGGCCGTGAGAAGCGCAGCACCAAGTGGCGAGAATATCGTTAAAGCTCCCACCTTCCTGGACCTGTCTGCAATAATGAGAGAGGGTGGTCCAAACCCTTGTAGGTAAGTCTCCCGAGAGCAAAATGTGGTCCACCATTTCAAACTGTCTTTTCTTGCAGCAATGTCACGCAGAAGCCAAACTAAAGCCGATTGTATTGAGAGCATCGTCAGTGGAAAGCTTCTTACGAAATGCTCTCCACATCAAAAAGGAACATTTTTTGGAGATGATGGACTGCCAGAAGGTCCCAATAATGGGGGAAGGTGTCCCAGTGTCGTGAACCACACTTTGGTTTGAGGCAATCGAGAGGATCTGTTGACCGAAGTAGCCTACTGCAGGACGTCAGGTTTCGTTCTGATCTTTACCCAGCATCGAGGAGCGTGGCTGCAACTTCTTCTCTAATCCATTCGTGCACCCTCTTCCAGTTCCAGTCACCCGAGTAATCCTAAGGATCTCTGATCATACTGTGTATAGGGGCAGCGGGTAACTGTTGGAGTAGATCTTCTCCGGAACAACGTTCGTAGAATAAAGATGCGTCGCATAATCCCAGCTAAAGACAGATCAGGGGCTCAGCCAGGGTTCGACCATGAAGGATGCGTCGCCAAGATGCAGATAATCTGCAGTTGGAATCAGCTACGGATGGATGAATGTGCTTAAAGTATCTAGCCTTCATAAATTGTGCCTATAGATTTTTGCTCACTCGGAGCTTGCACCACAGCTTCTTTGAGCAAGCGTCAGCGATATGCGACAGCCTGCAAAAACCAAGGCCTCCCTCATCCGTAGGTCTAGCCATGGTGTTCCAACTCTTCCAATGGTGTTTGTCCTTACCATCGTAGTCGCCCCAGAAGAAGAAGGTGAAGAGGTTTTCAATGCATGTGAGCACCTTCTTAGGGGGAAGCAGGCGGCTAAGGTGTATATAGAGATGGAGGAGAGCACATATTAAATTAGGATCATCTTTCCGCCAGGTGATAAAGTAGCCTTATGCCACCCTTCAAGTTTTTTTCCTAATTTTGCCCACCAGCCCTTCAAAGATGCTAGCGTTTGATCTGTCGTATACCAACGGGCATCCTAAGTAGAAGAAAGGTGGGTACACAATAGCGAAGGAAGTAATACTGGCGAGAGTAAAGGAGTGGTATCTGTTGGTCTTATGGTGCACGTAGATGACACTCTTGCTTGGGTTTACGCACTGACCAGAGCATTTACCGCATCGCTGTAATGTGTTGTGAACCACCTCTACAGACCCGATGTCGCCAGAGGAGAATATTAGGATATTGTCAGCATACGCCAGGTGGTTGGTGATCGGACAATCGCTAGTAGTGTGGAAATGCTTGAAATTCGGGGATCCTACCATTCTATTTAGATTTCTCCTCAGAGCTTCCGCGATGATGATGAAGATGGTGGAAGATAAGGGATCTCCTTGTCTGATGCTACGACTAGATTTGAAGAAGCCTTCAGCTTGACCGTTAATAACCGTGGAAAACCATAAATTACTAATCGATCTCCACACGATGTTGGTCTAGATTTCTGAAAACTTGAAGGCCCTGAAAACCCAAATCATGAATTACCAGTACAGCCTACCGTATGCCTTTTCCATGTCCAGTTTGATAGCAATGTTCCCACCCCTAGCCGGTAGTTTAATGCATGGGACCATTTTCTGGGCCAGCAGAATGTTGTCAAAGATGTTCCGGTCACGAACAAATCTGCTCTGCTCTTCAGAGATAATTTTGGGGAGGATCCCGGTCATGCGGTTGGCAATAATCTTGGAGAAAATTTTGTTAGTGAAGGTGCACAAGCTTATGGGGCGAAAGTCTTTGAAGGTCTCCGGGATTTCCTATTTGGGGATGAGAATCAGGTTAGCGTAGGAAATAGATCTGGGATACCTGGCTCCTTGAAAAAAGGTATTGACCGCTTCGTGGATATCCGGCTTGATGATGTCCCAACACGATCTGAAGAAAACACCAGTGAAACTGTCAGGTCCAGGGGCGTTGTGCTCATTTAAAGTCCAAACTGCATCTTTGACCTTAGGTTCAAAAGGGATGAGCTCCATCTGGGAGTTGTCTCTGCCATCAATAAAGCAGGGGATCTTCGCTAGGAAGTCCTCGTCTATGGTGATGGCCTTTTTGATAAACAACTGGGTGTAGAAATTGGCAGCAGCCGATTGAATACCCCATGGATCTTTGATAATGTGGCCATGCTCATTTGTGATCTGGTGGAGGTTGAGCTGCTGTCTGCGTCCCTTGACACAGGAGTAGAAATAGCTAGAGTTTCTGTCTCCTTCACTGTCCCAGGTCAGTCTAGCTTTCTGTTTCCATAATTTTATTTCAACTTTCAGGCAAAATTTTAGCAGCGCTCTGGTAAGGTTCAGGGCTACATAGGCAGCAGGATATCTGTCGGTAACGAAGAGAGCTTACGTGTGGGTAACGTCATCCTCAGCCGTTCGAACAGCCTGGAAAATGTCTCCAAACGCTTCCTTACTCCAAACAGGGAGGGCCTTCCTGGTAGATATAAATTTGTTCGTGACACGAACAAGGGGATTAAGATTGTTGGTGCTGCTCTACGCGGTAGTAACTATAACGCCCCAGTCCCAAAATACGTAGGACTAGGAACGTAGACATGTCAGCTGTATACATACGAAGTATACTCCAATATATGGAAACCTCGTATGAATACATAAGCCGTAAAATGTAGTAGAACCATAACTAATTAATCTCATCCACAAAATATAAGAATAAAAGATATCATAAAATCGACAATGAATTGTCATTGGTACATGTAGTTGGGCGGAGACAAATCCACTACCAACTATGAAAAGAAATACATGATAAACAAAAGAAAGATTTTGGCGAGCGAAGCGAATACAATCCAAGCGCAATCATCCTCGAAGAAATAGAGAGGATCACGGCTAGAGCTAGAATACCTGCGTAAGACAATAGCATACACCTTGAGAGATAACCAGGTCCTCAGAGGGACGTAACAAGACACATAATATCATGTCATATAAACTGAATAAATATTGCTTAAATAAATAAGTCAATCAAATTATAACATGGTCTAATACGTACCTACTGAACGAGCGTACCATCCCTCCCAACCAAACAAGGACAAGAGATGGTAAACTAATTCACGGTGATGTATCTTTCCATGCTATGAATCCAATATGGTATTCGGACCCCAACAAGGTTTAATACCTTCCCATCGAAGTAGTAAGTCACACCTACAACCAAACAAGGACAAGATGTGACGAACTAATCCACGACAAGTTATTGTTCTAAGCCACGGTCAGATACAAGTACCCAAACCAAAAGTACTCGTACCTAATGGATAAAGGTACCGAACCGTTCTAAGTAAAATGTAGTTAAGAACAATCCTTCCTACGCATGGGCCCTGGCTAAATAGGATCGGCATAGTCCCCCCTTGGGCACCAGAGGCCCTATTAGTAAGAGCATGACGCTCCGCAGAATCGTCAATGGCCATCAGTAATCATGGGTCATCAATCCCGTATCTCCAACGGAGAGTCCGTGTCGCAAGGGAAGTGCATCGAAGCCCATACGCTAAGGAATTGTCCTCCCCGCCCAATGCCTACTCTATTGTATCCACAACAGTAAACCTCTATAACCGCTAAGTCAAACTAATCATGCAATTTCCATTAGCGGTTATTCATATCGCACGGCTTGTACGTACTGGTGGCCAGCCAATCACGTACTTCCATGTTCTACATGCGACACACAACTTCGTGGTACAACGTGTCAAGGCCATGAATGCAACACACAAAGGTGGTCCCTTAAATCTAGGTTTTAATGTGTAAGAAAAATAATACATAGCAGAATAAAAATGAACAGTAAGTTCTAACAGGTTATGCCATATATCACAGTTTATTTTGCATAAAGAAAATAAATAATGCATGAAATATGAGCTAAAATAAATAAACAACAAATGGAAAGGTGTCTTGCCTGATGTAACGCCTGGTGTTTGCACGGTGTTTCGACATGTCCAATAGTCCAATAGCCGTGGTCGATGTGTAGTGGCCTTGAGTTGGTTGGGGTTAACGCGCGGTATGATTATGTTGTCACAAAATAGTCGTAGATGCCAAAAGTATGCAAGATGATCTCAATCGGTAGGACATGTTATGTCATTGGGCCTGGAACGGTCCAATTGGCTAAAGATGATATAAGGAAGTTCGAGATTGCAAGAAGATATGGAACGATTGGAATAGTCATGATCAAGATTGGTAAGCAAGAGATTTTTGTATATATAATTTTTTTAGAAAAATATTTATGATAATAGAAAACTATAGTCTAAAATAACTTTAGATAAATACTTTGTAAGCCCTAAAGATTAGTTTAGGCTAAGAACATAAATTTTGCTAAACTATAGTTTTGGTGTCAAAAGCTATATTTAAAATACCATAAAAATAATGTCATAAATATATTTTAGGAAGTATTTTCAAATTAAACAATATACAAATCAATATTGCTGGCCAAAATCCAATTTTGTCAAAATATTAGTTTAGGTCAAAACATAATTAAAATACCATAAAAATATATTTTAAAACTTTAAGGTAAATCTTAATATTTTATAACAATATAGTTTTTAAGTTAAAACTATATACCATAGTAATATAATAAATTAAAATATAACCCTATTGGTATATATTAGTGAAACCGATGAGATCAGTAACAATAATAATTAATAACAAAATAGTTTTACATAATAATAATAGTAATAATAATAATAAATGATAATGATAATAATACAATATAATAATTACTAAAAGAAAAGAAAACAATCAAAAAAATTTCCAAACACAAAAAAATCAGCAACAAAACAATACTTAAAAAAATATAAAGCAGCAGTCAATTGACTGCTGCTATTCTTCGAATTTAAGAAAGAGAAGAAAAGAGAGAGGGGATGATCGAAGAAGAGGCTGGCGAGTGGAGCGGACGGAGGCGCGACCAGCGGTCGGGGTTCGAGAGGAAGGAGGGAGTCGGGGCTCAGGGGAAAGCCGACGGATCCGGGTTGGGCTCGGATGGCAAAAACGGAGGAGAGCGGAGCAGGCGGTCGAGCGGACGGCAGAGGAGGTTTGGGCGTGTACGGTGGTCGGCGTCGGCTGAAGAGGGTTTTGGCGAAGGGAAGCACCGGCGGAGTGTGGAAGGTGAGGCCGGCTGTTGACGCGGCGGAAGAGGATGGGCGGCGAAGGGCGGAGGAGTTCGGGAAGGCGGTCTTGGCGGCGGAGGAGGAGCTGCAGGTTCGATCGGCTCGGCTGGCGGCGGTTAGTGGTGAAGGGGGTGCATGCGCCTCCGGTGTGGTGGCGAGATCGGAAGGCCAGGGCTGCAACGCTATGCTCCGAAGGATGGCGCGGAGGTTGGGTGGCTCGGCCGGCAGTGCCAGCGGTGGCCTGGGCCTGGGATGGCGCGTGCGGTCCAGAATGGACGACGGCGTTGGATAGGGGTTGCGGACGCAGCGACTTTGGCGGCGTCGGCGGAGTGTCTCGGCAAGGTGGAGGTAAGAAATTTCCCTTCTTCTTTCAATTTTTGTTGGTGGCAATGGATGGGTATGGTGGTGTTAATGGTCGAGGCATCGGGGAGTCGGGTACAGGGTCGAGGGGGTTGACTCGGATGGCTGTGCAGTTGCCGGTGAGACGGCGTGGTGGTGGTGGTTGTGATGGGGGCTGTTGTTGGCGGTGGCGACGGGAAGTCGTCGGGGTGGTGATCTAGGGAAGATGACTGGGTCGGGATTGGTCGGTGGTTAGGGATAGGATTATGATTAGAAATTCATTGATGTCATGGGGTGTCCGACACGGGGAATATATGTATATGTAAACATGGAATAAGAATATGCATGGTGGAACACAGACACGGTGCACGCACTCATGGAGAATTATTTGTGAAGAAATTTTGTATGATAGAAATTTGGAGGAGTACCTGCCTTTTATAGGATGTGGGAATTCCCAATTAGGTAAGAACTAGGAGTAGTTTAAAACCCCAAAATAGATAATTCAATCTATAATTTAATTTAATTCAATAAATCCAAATCCAAATCAAATCCAATTTAAATCTAATTAAATTTTTAGCTCAAAATCAAATGGGATAAATCAAACTTCAAATATTTAACTATTTGAATAAATCAAAAAATCAAATCAAGATTTAAATGGCCACAATAACTTCCAAATATATTTTTCAAAATACCAATAATAATAATTTCAAAAATAATAAATATTTTAAATATCTTTTTGAATAATAAAATATTAATATTAATAAATCTCGAAAATTTCATTTTTATTTAAAATAGACTAATAAATAATTACGAAATATATGTATGCACGAATAATGCATACACGATTATGCTGTTCCTAGTATACAATAAAATATTGTTTATGATTAATAACTGCTAAAAAAATGAAAAGGCTTTTTATAGTAAGAATAATAATTATATAATATTTTGAAAGTGTATAATAATAGAAAAAAATGTTTTTCTAAAATATGTACACTCGCACATATTCGCACTTGACGAGCAACTACGAAAAATAAAATTTTGTGTGCGACGTACAATACGACTATGCGACGTACAATACAAAATTTTAAATCAGTACCAAATTAAATAAAAAATAGTAGAAATTTAGGGGTTTTACATCCTACCCAACTTAAAAGAATTTTGTCTTCGAAATTAAGAATTAGCAGGGGGTGAGAAGACAAGGGGGTATCGATAGGAAACAATCAATAACAAAATCATGCCGAAAGAAATCGCGATCTAGGTCGTAGAAAATAATACGGTATGGTCACGGGTACTGAATGAGGGTCACGATTTAAGAGAGCGAATTATGCTTATTCCTGAAATAAGCGATTAGAGGTCATGGTAGAAAATATAAGGCCGAGAATGAGGACGAGGAGTTTAGGATCGAGTGATAATGGTCCTACTTGATAGGAAGGCTAGAGGAAGTTCTAGCACAACGCCTTCGTCCTTCTAAAATAGGTGAAGGCGAAAGCAATAAGGAGTTCAAAGGGCGATATTATCGAGTACGAATACGTGGTTCAAGGACGGCCGAAAAAGTTCCAAATGAGTTGCCAAGGCAGTTGCGGATGGGGCTCTAAAGGACAAGTTTAGCTATGTCCCCATCCACGTAGAATAATAGACAAAAGCGAACCAAAGTGCACTCGGTTTATCAGACCATTATGCACCGGTTCTGATTAGACAATAGGCTAGTGAGCGCTCAATAGCATATGTCATGAACAAACTCGATAAAGAATAAGCTTGCAAAAACTAGGCTACATTAGCATCATTAGTCAAAATGGTAAATACATAGGCACGAGAGATTAATATTTAAAGAAGGTAGAATGATTCTAAGTCATACAGTCGTCCTATAGTCTTCTTGTCCAAGTCCTTGGTTGGCTAGACGGGTTAGGTTCTCTAGATTCTAGGATCTAAATAAGCTTGCTAATATAGGTCACTAGGTCAAAGGGGTTGCTAGTTCATAAGGTATTCTATCCAACTTAAAGAATTAAACTAATGGTGTTTTGGGACAATTAACTAGTAGGGTCAATCTCTAGCAAGCACAAAGGGAAGATAAGAATAGGGATGGAAAGAAGCAAGCAAGATGCAATTGATGAGTCAAACGGTAGATAAATCAAGGAAAGAGGTCAAGTATGTGGATGAGATCCTAGACTTCTAATCCTATACGCAGACTTGCTTGGTACGGTAAAGTAACCAAACAATTTAACTTGACCTGCATGGGCCACCACAAAAACATGTAACGCCCAGTCCCAAAATACGTAGGACTAGGAACATAGACATGCCACCTGTATACATACGAAGTATGCTCCAATATATGAAAACCTCGTATGAATACATAAGCTGTAAAATGCAGTAGAACCATAACTAATTAATCTCATCCACAAAATATAAGAATAAAAGATATCATAAAATCGACTATGAATTGTCATTGGTACATGTAGTTGGGCGGAGACAAATCCACTACCAACTCTGAAAAGAAATACATGATAAACAAAAGAAAAATTTTGGCGAGCGAAGCGAAGACGATCCAAGCGCAATCATCCTCGAAGAAATAGAGAGGATCACGGCTAGAGCTAGAATACCTGCGAAAGATAATAGCACACACCTGGAGAGATAACCAGGTCCTCAGAGGGACGTAACAAGATACATAATATCATGCCAAATAAATTGAATAAATATTGCTCAAATAAATAAGTCAATCGAATTATAACATGGTCCAATACGCACCTACTGAACGAGCGTACCATCCCCTCCAACCAAACAAGGACAGGAGATGTTAAACTAATTCATTGTGATGTATCTTTCCATGCTATGAATCCAATATGGTATCCGGACCCCAACAAGGTTCAATACCTTCTCATCGAAGTTGTAACTCACACCTACAACCAAACAAAGACAAGATGTGACGAACTAATCTGCGACAAGTTATTGTTCCAAGCCACGGTCAGATACAAATATCCAAACCAAAAGTACTCGTACCTAACGGATAAAGGTACCTAACTGTTCTAAGTAAAATGTAGTTAAGAACAATCCTTCCTACGCATGGGTCCTGGCTAAATAGGATCGGCATAGTCCCCCCTTGGGCACCATAGGTCCCATCAGTAAGAGCATGACGTTCTGCAAAATCGTCAATGGCCGTCAGTAATCATGGGTCATCAATCCCGTATCTCCAACGGAGAGTCCGGGTTACAAGGAAAGTGCATCGAAGCCCATACGCTAAGGAATTGTCCTCCCCGCCCAATGCCTACTATGTTGTATCCACAACAGTATACCTCTATAACCGCTAAGTCAAACTAATCATGCAATTTCTATTAGCGGTTATTCCTATCACACGGCTTGTACGTACTGGTGGCCAGCCAATCACGTACTTCCGTGTTCTACATGTGACACAACTTCGTGGTACAACGTGTCAAGGCCATGAATGCAACACACAAAGGTGGTCCCTTAAATCTAGGTTTTAATGTGTAAGAAAAATAATACATAACAGAATATAAATGAACAGTAAGTTCTAACAGGTTATGCCATGTATCACAGTTTCTTTTGCATAAAGAAAATAAATAATGCATAAAATATGAGCTAAAATAAATAAACAGCAAATGGCAAGGTGTCTTGCCTGATGTAACGCCTGGTGTTTGTGCGGTGTTCCGACATGTCCCAATAGTCCAATACCCGTGGTCGATGTGTAGTGGCCTTGAGTTGGTTGGGGTTGACGCACGGTATGATTATGTTGTCACAAAATAGTCGTAGATGCCAAAAGTACGCAAGATGATCTCAATCGGTAGGACATGTTATGTCATTGGGCCCGGAACGGTCCAATTGGCTAAAGATGATATAAGGAAGTTCGGATTGAAAGAAGATATTGGAACGATTGGAATAGTCATGGTCAAGATTGGTATGCAAGAGATTTTTGTATATATAATTTTTTTAGAAAAATATTTATGATAATAGAAAACTATATTCTAAAATAACTTCAGATAAATACTTTGTAAGCCCTAAAGATTAGTTTAGGCTAAGAACATAAATTTTGCTAAACTATAGTTTTGGTGTCAAAAGCTATATTTAAAAATACCATAAAAATAATGTCATAAATATATTTTAGGAAGTATTTACAAATTAAACAATATACAAATCAATATTGCTGGCCAAAATCCAATTTTGTCAAATTATTAGTTTATGTCAAAACATAATTAAAATACCAAAAAAAATATTTTAAAACTTTAAGGTTAATCCTAATATTTTATAACAATATAGTTTTTAAGTTAAAACTATATACCATAGTAATATAATAAATTAAAATATAACCCTATTGGTATATATTAGTGAAACCCATGAGATCAGTAACAATAATAATTAATAACGAAATAGTTTTACATAATAATAATAATAATAATAATAATAATAATAATAATAATAATAAAATGATAATGATAATAATATAATATAATAAATACTAAAAGAAAAGAAAACAATCAAAAAAATTCCAAACACAAAAAAATCAGCAACAAAACAATACTTAAAAAAAATATAAAGCAGCAGTCAATTGACTGCTGCTATTCTTCGAATTTAAGAAAGAGAAGAAAAAAGAAAGGAGGAAGAGAGAGGGGATGATCGGAGAAGAGGCTGGGGAGTGGAGTGGACGGAGGGGCGACCGGCGGTCGGGGTTCGAGAGGAAGAAGGGAGTCGGGGCTCAGGGGAAAGCCGACGGATCCGGGTTGGGCTCAGATGGCGGAAACGGAGGAGAGCGGAGTAGGCGGTCGAGCAGACGGCGGAGGGGTTTGGGCGTGTACGGTGGTCGACGTCGGCTGAAGAGGGTTTTGGCGAGGGAAAGCGTCGACGGAGTGTGGAAGGTGGGGCCGGTTGTTGACGCGACGGGAGAGGATGGGCGGCGAAGGGCGGAAGAGTTCGGGAAAGCGGTCTTGGCGGCGGAGGAGGAGCTGCGGGTTCGATCGGCTCGGCCGGCGGCGGTTAGTGGTGAAGGGGGTGCATGCGCCTCCGACGCGGTGGCGAGATCGGAAGGCCAGGGCTGCAACGCTATGCTCCGAAGGATGGCACGGAGGTTGGGCGGCTCGATCGGCAGTGCCAGCGGTGGCCTGGGCCTGGGATGGCGCACGCGGTCCTGAGTGGACGGCGGTGTTGGATGGGGGTTGCGGACGCAGCGACTTTGGCGGCGTCGGCGGAGTGTCTCGGCAAGGAGGAGGTAAGGGATTTCCCTTCTTCTTCCAATTTCTGGTGGTAGCAATGGATGGGTATGGTGGTGTTGATGGTCGAGGGGTCGGGGAGTCTGTTACAGGGTCGAGGGGGTTGACTCAGATGGCTGTGCAGTTGCCGGTGAGGCGGCGTGCTGGTGGTGGTTGTGATGGGGACTGTTGTTGGCGGTGGCGATGGGAAGTCGTCGGGGTGGTGATCTAGGGGAGAGGACTGGGTCGGGATTGGTCGGTGGTTAGGGATATGATTATGATTAGGAATTCATTGATGTCGGGGGGGTGTCTGACACGGGGAATATATGTATATGCAAACATGGAATAAGAATATAGATGGTGGAACACGGACACGGTACACGCACTTCATGGAGAATTATTTGTGGAGAAATTTTATATGATAGAAATTTGGAGGAGTACCTGCCATTTATAGGATGTGGAAATTCCTAATTAGATAAGAATTAGGAGTAGTTTAAAACCCCAAAATAGATAATTCAATCTATAATTTAATTTAATTCAATAAATCCAAATCCAAATCAAATCTAATTAAATTTTTAGCTCAAAATCAAATGGGATAAATCAAACTTCAAATATTTAACTATCTAAATAAATCAAAAAAATCAAATTAAGATTTAAATGGCCACAATAACTTCCAAATATATTTTTCAAAATACCAATTATAATAATTTTGAAAATAATAAATATTTTAATTATCTTTTTGAATAATAAAATATTAATATTAATAAATCTCAAAAATTATATTTTTATTTAAAATAGACTAATAAATAATTATGAAATATATGTATGCACGAAAAATGCATACATGATTATGCTTTTCCTAGTATACAATAAAATATTGTTTATGATTAATAACTGCTAAAAAAATAAAAAGTCTTTTTATAGCAAGAATAATAATTATATAATATTTTGAAAGTGTATAATAAAATAGAAAAAAATATGTTTCTAAAATATGTACGCTCGCACATATTCGCACTTGACGAGCAACTACTAAAAATAAATTTTCGTGCGCGACGTACAATATGACTATGCGACATACAATACAAAATTTTAAATCAGTACCAAATTAAATAAAAAATTGTAGAAATTTAGGAGTTTTACAGTAACAATGTTCCTGAATTGTAGGTGTTGGCTCCAGAGGTCGAGAAAGTGGAAGCTTTTCTTGGTCTGGTTCAATTTATTGCTAATTTTGATGAGGAGAGGAGAGTGATCCGATTCGGTAGCATTGGGATGTGAGAGACTGGAGATGATCTCCAAATCCGCCCACTTCGAGTTAATAAGGGCACGGTCAAGGCGGAAGTATTGCCTTCTAATGCCTTCCTGCATGTTGCACCAGGTGAAGGTGCTGCTACTGAACTGAAGGGGGATAGGTGAGCGCTAAAAATAAAGCTGTTGAAGTCATGAATGGCTGATGGGGGACGGGGTCGGCCCTCCGACTTCTCCTCTCTGTAGGGATTACGTTAAAGTCGCCCACACAGAGCCAGGAAAGGTTGTTGTGATTCTGGTGGGTGTTCAACAAGTCTTTCCATAGCTGTCGACACTCATGAATATCGTAACTGTCATGGACGGTCGACAAAAGGGAGCAGGAATGAAGCATGGGATGTTCCACCCAATACGAGAGAGCATGTCTCGAGTCGTGAATGATACCGAACTTCACATTGGCCGCAAGAAGGATCCAAATATCATGACAGCCGACGATAGTCGAGGAGAATCCCAGCTGCAGCTGGATAGACTTGAGTTTGTTTGAGGGGATTTTAGGTTCAATGATCACGAGTATGTCGATTCTTTGACTTTTCTTGAGACTGATTAATCTTCTCAAGGTGGGTTTATTGGAAAGGCCTATAACATTCCAAGATAGGATGTTAAGCATTGAGGTTGCTAGTTGGGGGGGTTTGTTGAGTTTTGCGGCTGACCTAGTGGTCCTGGCCGTGACTGTTACGACCCGCACCCGCTTTTCCGGATACGAGACATGTCCAAGCCAGCCTACGCCGCAGAGTCGGTGGTAGAACGCTGTCAAGCCCGCAAGAAATAAATGCTCAAAATATAACATTTGCTGCTCATTCACATATCTAAATTTATTACAACATTTACAAGATTTATATTTAAAGAAAAATATAAAGTTCTCACAATTAATAAAAATGATAACTAGTTCCACTATCTAGGTCGGCCTCAGCATACCCATGTCTTCCCAGTGCTAAGAGTGGTCGCAGCTTAACCTTTAAAATATTGGTTTCTAGTCAGGAATGGAATAAGTACACAAACCGACGACAATGCGAAAACACAATAGAATTAACAAGTCATGAAAATAACATATGAGATATGAAAACTGGAAAGTACTGATGACATGGCACGGTAGAGAAGAAAAAAGGAAAAAATAAATAAAAGACATCTACCTATGTGGTGTGAAATATCTGTTTCAACATGTGAACGGCTAAGGGGTAAATCCGGCACCGTGCACGTGTCGTGTGCAGCTGCTATTCTCCACGAAAGACACGAAGGATAGTTCTGGGTAGTCTACATGTCTACTAAGATATTTCTCCTCCCGACTATTCCGTGTGACGAGCGTGTCAACAAGCAGCAAGATATATGTATAGACATGAAATGAAAAGACTACTATGAATCGGAAAGCAATCAGAAAGTGTACTTGCCTGAGGTCCTTAGCTGGTGAAACCAATAATACCATACGACTCAATGAGCCACAATCAGTCAACACATGTAGAAGTCTCCAGATGCTGAAATAAACACTACCAATGTTCTCAGAATAGTCAAATTAGCTAGGATTGCCTGTCCTTAAGTCTAATTCTGGACACAGGGGCAAAACGATAATTTCGGGCAAAAACGATTTCCGTCGTTGGACCCGCTTTGCACCGAAAATCGTGCCAGAGTCAATGGTCTCTAAAGTCGTCAAACTATATGTCAACAGAGTCAATGGTCTCCCGTTGAGTCGGACCGTGGGGCCCGCAAAACGGCGTCCGATTCAACTGTCTCAAAATTGGACCAAACTTGGCATATTGGACCAGAAAAAGGATACGGTCCTGTTGGCGTAAGTTTCATCTTGATCTGACAAGCGTGCACGAAGTAATTGGAGAATTTGCACAAAGGTCGATACGGTGAATTTTGACGGATACGCATCAAATTTGTCGCGCACATGCGACCAATTTGAATTCTGTCAAAGCCCACACGTCCACGAAGCCGTTACGCACCTTTCGATGCCTTCGGTTCGCGACCACGTCGCCCGGATTGGCGGGACGAACGTCGTATCGGAGGAATTTTTAATATTTTTAATATTTGAAAAACGGGTTTTTGGTCAATTTGAGATGCCAATTTCTCGACGCTCTATCGATCAATTCGACTTCTGCAAAATGGGTTACAGAGACGTATAGGTTCTCTAGGTCTGTCTTCAATTAGTTTTTGAAATCTCCTAATGTTCGGTTCAGAAAAAGCCTACCAAGTTGGGTCGAGATACTGTTATCTACTCTGTTTTAGAACATATTTTTTCTTGATGTTCGCGTCGATTTCTCGAAGAATCTGAATAAGTTCCATAAGAACTAATTGACAAGGATCCTAGATGATCATATGGGCATTCTATAGGACTTTACGGAATTGAATTCCGTTGAGTGTACGGAAAGAAATCGGATGATAAAATCAGTACCTTACTTCTCGCATATACTGTTGCTCACTTGCGCATGTGCGCGCGCGGCACCGTCGATTGGTGGCCTGCGGCGACGCTGGTGCCAGGAAAGGTCGCCCATGGTAGGGGTCGGTGTGGCGTGGGTTAGGGTTTGTTTCCTCCTCTCGTTTTTACATCTGCACATATCTATTACTCGGCTAGCCGCACGGTTGGGAATTTACAGCATAAGGCTCGGGTTCGGGAAGTTTGCTGAGAACTGATCGGGGAATAGTAGGCCGCTGTTGTGGGCCCTTGGTTTTGCAGGTTTGGGAATTTACCACTCGGCCTGTTGAGTTTGGGTTTACCTGCTATCGAGTGGGGCTGCTCCCCTTGCTCGGGCTGGCCGAGCCAGGCTGGGCCTGCCATTGCTTTTCTTTTTTCTTTTTTTATTTCTTTTTCTCTATATTAATACCATATATATATATATATATATATATATATATATATATATATATATATATATATATATATATATATACACGTATTTACCTATATATTTATCTATATATACACACTTATATAATATTTCGTATATACACATTTATATGTATATACTTACATAATACTATATACACATATATGTATATATACGTATATTTATATATATACACATACACATATATTTATATATACGTATATTTATATATATATACATACAAATACACACCTATATAATATATTTATATATATACACATATATAAATATTTACACAAAATATATGTCCCTATATTTTCCTACATATACATACTAGTCTACATGTACGTGCTTTGTACGTATTTTAATTAGGATATCATAAGGTTAGTTGTCGCCTTTCTGTCTTTTTCAGGTGACTATTCACGTATGTGTGCTCCCTATCTCCACAAGGACTTAAGTCATCTACCGTAATAATTAACTAAATAATTATTTACAAAATCTAAAAATCGCCATTCGAATAAAATAATAAAATATTTTCAAATTTTCGGAAAGGGGAGCTACAAATCTACCCACCTTAAAAATAATTTCGTCCTCGAAATTGTAATCCATAACTATGCCTTATGATTCAAAATAAAAGTAAAAGAATAAATCCACTATTACCACAATCTTCTCAAATTTAATTTCTCAAAATAGTTGTATCCTCCTTCTAGTCATTTTGTAACTACGAAACTCCGAGGACTTCAACCCACCTTTGGTCACACTACTCCCTCAATGGTATGTCCTTAAAACTTTACAATCTTCCAGCTACTTGTAAAATGGACATCTATTGCTTTTGGCCTCTACACTCCTCTCCTACCTATCAAATAATCCATAATCTAACAAGCAACAAATTTAAACAAGTGGCTAAGAAATATTAATAGATTCTAATAAGCATGACCTTTGTCGCCCCGAAATAAAAGGACAGACATGTAAGGCGGAATAATCGAGGGCAATTATGAAGTTTCAAGAGCGGTAGAGAATATCTAATAATGCAGATAGGAAGAAAGTTTATAAACCATTGACTTGTTTGCTAGATTGGGCTACTCTAGTTCAGTCACTTGCTACGTCGAAGAGCCCTTCGTTACTTAGAGTGGCCTGCAATCCGTGCAATACAGAAGTCTCATTCTCGAAATTCTAATTCAAACAGAGTTCCATAATGAAACAGAATTTGAGAAATCAAGATTGTGATCTTTTTCGTGGCTATTTAAACACACGAGCAAAGGACATAATGCAACACAAGTTCGTATCGCGACTTCCAGGTAGATGGAATAAGGGTTACGAATGACCTCACTTTCTAAGGGGTGGAGCCTACATAATGGGTATAGGGACCTATTTCAAATAGTTCAGTTCTATAGCCAAAATATGGTAGTTTGTATAGATGGGTTTTACTGGGTCTTGATGGGTTCCCTAATTGGACATCAATTGTTGGTTGGATGTACCTTGGACTTCAATCTATATTGGCTGGTGTAACCCCTATTTTCAAAAATTTTAATAAATGAAAAAAATTCCACATTTGCCCCAAATTGATTCCATTAGGTTCTAAATATGTTTCTATTAATTTTAGAATTTTTCTGCAATTTGTTTCGAGTCGTTTGGACGTCATTTGAATTTTTTTGGAATTAAATAACTGCTACCGTAAAACCCTAGGGTCAAGTTAGTAATTTACCATGGTTAGTTGTCCTAATTTTATTTTTCTATAAATAGGCTCTCATTCCAATGTAAAAAAAAACCTAAAGTCTATTATTAATTTTATCCTCATTTTAATATTTAAAAAATTTCTGTTACTGTGCAGCTGTTCACCACCGACAGCCGCCGATCGAGCTTCGCCGCCGGCAACCGAACTCCGGCGACCCCCATTCTCGGCCATCCGACGCCGCCGTCGACCGACGAGGCCATCGTCGAGTCGAGCTCGACGAGCTGGACGCAGCGCCGCCGTCCATTCCTGTCGCCGACCACCGCAGCATCGCCGCCGCCGCCGCTCGACCATCGGGTGAGTGATTCTCCCCTATTTTCTTCACAACACGTCGATCAGAACCTAGATCTAGGCTCGTCTTGACACGACGAGTCCATCGCCCCTATTTTTGACCCATCACGACACACGGACACAGAGAAACACCTAGCCCTACTTTGGACACGCGGACACGGACGCGAATTTGTGTCTTGGTGACACGTGGTTGACACCATCGTGTCGAGAACACCTTGGCGAACACGCTGGTATGTTTCGACACAAGTCTTGGTGTCAATTTAAGCCGACACGAGAACAGGACACAGTCCCGAGTGTCCACGCACTCAGGACACGAAGGGGATGACTACTTACTAGTTTCTAATAAATTAAACCATAACCAATTCCTAACAATTAGTTAATTCCGGCTTACTGGTCAGCAGCTGCGCGGTATAAGCGCGCCCCTTACTGACCTTAGGTTCGATTCCCCCTTTTGCTAAGCTAGGTTTTTTAGTATTTTAGATTTATTTAACACTTATACACTTTAAAAATTTTAGAAACCATTTCCTTACATTGGGCCGAACTGGCCTACTGGCCAGCGCCTCCGCTGTTTGAACCCGCGCCCTCTTTTAGGCGGCCCGAGTTCGAGACCGCCAAACTCAGTTCTGTTGGGTTTGTGGTTTATATATATATATATATATATATATATATTTATAATTGTATATTATATATATATATAATGTATAAATTGTATATATACAGTAAAATACTTGCTGATTATATTTTCTGTAATTTCTGTAATTATTTATATATATATATATATATATGAGTATATATATACATGTATACATATGTTATTCCAATGAAAATAATTAAGATATAAATATTAAACTCTTATATTTAATTTTATATGTGTTTTTGATAAACACCCCATATATTTATTATATATATATATATATATATATATATATATATATATATATATATATATATATATATATATATATATATATATATTTCAATTCAGTCATTTAAATTATGTCATTTAATTCAGTCATTTAATTTATATTATTTTTATGTCAATATAAATACGGTGACTATACTGTAATATATATTTAATTTACGTCATTTAAATTTATGTCAATATAAATACAGTGCCTATACTGTAATATGTATTTAATTTATGTCATTTAAATTTATGTAAATACAGTGCCTATACTGTAATATGTATTTTAAATTCCGTCTTTTAAATTATGTCATTTAAATTTATGTCAATATAAATACAGTGCCTATACTGTAATATGTAAATAAATACAGTGTCTATACTGTAATACGTATTTATAAATACAGTGCCTATACTGTAATATGTACGTTTTTAATTTCTGCAATTTAAATTTCATGTGTTTAAATTACGCATTTATTTATGATTTACGTACTTTGTGCAAATGACCACTCTGAGTCCAAGCCTAGCAAGGGTTGATCGGACTCAAGTGAGCCTACACATATTCGGGGTCTAGTCAAGTCATATTGGACTTGATTCACGGCTTCGGGTCCTGTATCTGGATTTCGGTTCAATTTCAAATATATGGACAAAAATACTAAATAATTAATTATTTACTGTTACTTGTTGTTCTTGAATTTTTATATATATTTTAAGTGCTATAAAAATCTGGGAAAAATTGTATTTAAATACTATCTTAATTTAGCTAATTTATTATAATTTTTTCAGCATTTAATAAGTACTTTTAGTATTTTATAAAAATACTAAACCAGAACTAATTTTCAATATACATTTGTATTCTGATTTTTAATAAATACTTACACTAGATTATAAATTCCAGAAAAATTATATTAAATTTCTATAATTAACAAGGATAAATTATGTATATTACTTCATATAAAATAGAACTATATAACTATCTTAAGAATTATTTGAACATATTGTACAGTTTGATTAATTAAATAATTAATATTGACTTGCGTGTTTTGTGTGTTTTTGGGATATTTTAGTATCAGGACCTTACCCTACCTTAGTATAGAGACCTATTTGTTAGTTTAGACATTATAACACCTCACTTTAGACTACTAGAGCTTCGCATAGCTAGTGCCCTATTAGGAGCCGTGTCACAACACTAGTGTAATCTTAATCATAACTTAGAGGCTGAGTTGTATATCATTTTGACAGGACATCGGACATCTGTACCTTCATATTATTACTCTTGCTTTACTCAAGGCAACTACCTCTACGAACTTTATTTACTGCATGTATTGAATTGTGTATAAACCATGTTAAATACCGATACCTAAAACTGCAAGTCATATATGGAATATCTCTACATGTTTCACATGCTTTATACTGCTCTCAGTACCCACCATATTTTATACTGTTCTCGTATCTCTCACATGTTAGAATCTGGGTTATGGAAAAACTGATAGTTGAGTACGTGATCATGCCCCCACGCTACGACCTTGAGCCGTGTAAGGAAGACATTATACATGTAGACCTTGCCATAGGCCAATATCCCGTGGCACTTGTACGTGTGTACATTTAGGCATGTACGGAAGTACATATTGTTCTTACCGGTGCCACAGCACCTACATATTGTTCTTACCGGTGCCACAGCACCATCACCTATTGACCGATCACGTACCTGCTCCAGTTTTAAACAATATATATACATATGTCGCCATGACAAATGTATCCTTGACATGATAGTTGTGATATTACATGATAGATTGTGCCATGACATGATTCCAGTTATTACATCTTTTTTCATTTCATGCTCTGTATATACTATTTGTAGAATCAGTACTTGCTCCCGTCCTGACAGGATAACGTTGTAGGTGCACTTTCCGAGGAGGAAATGCTTTGCGATACTTTTTATGGAGTTGCTTTTGAGGACCTGGCCTTTGCTCCAGAAGAGGCCCCAGCGGAGAACCTTGCTTAGACATTGCCAGTCGGCTTTAGACTTAGAATTATTATAACTTTGTTTAGTTACTGGACTTTGTCTCCAGTTATTACTTTGGAAGTGTATTAAACTTTAAAACATATTTGCTTTCATCTATAAATGCTGTGTTGTGACAATCTCAAATGCTTTAAATATAATCTTTTAGCACACTTAGTACTATCCCGACTATCTTCTAGAACAGCTTACTACGCTTTTTCCAAGCATAGGCTGGACATGGCTCGGCCTGGCCCAACAATTTGGGTAGCGGGTCGTGAATTTCTATTGGGGTAAAAATTGTCGGACTATTGTCACAAGGGTTCTAGTTGAAGCAAGATTCAAACAAACGATTAGAGGCTCACAACATTTGGTCTCTGGAGAATAGGTAGTCTCCTAGGTTGGCATTTGGTCAAGGGGAAAGATCCTAATCATTCTCGGACTCCAATGACCAGAAGATCAAGATAGTAGGTTTAGTGTCGAAGGGAGGACAAGTAACTCAAGGCAAGGTTCCAATCACAGAGCTGGCCGATGGTAGCTACACTTGCATATATAAATATCATAGCTATGGGAATACTCTGTATCTATCTATCAATTACGAGCTTTCGTCTTTCTAATCGGTGAAAGACAAAACTATAAAGAGTTCAAGAGAGATGCCACTGAATACAATTACGTGATTCAAAGGCGAATATATAATTCAAGAGGAATTGTCAAAGCAGTCGTGGATGAGATCCTAGAGACATCTACATCTCAATTCACGTAGGGTAATTAGATGAAAAGCGAACCAAATGCATCATGGTTGATCAGACCGTAATACAATGATTCTGATTAGACAATATGTTAGCGGGCGTCCGCAATAAACATATGTCTTAAATCAAGCTCGATAAAAGAGTAAGCTTGCAAAAACTAGGCTGTAATAGCAGCATTGGTTAAGAGAGTCAAAATATAAATATGCAAAATTTTTGAAATGAGGCACAATTGGTTCGAGTTTTGAGAGAATCAAAGCCTTACCTGGTGTCCTTATTTATAGGCATCCTACTATCTTCTATCCATAAGGCCTTGGTCGACTAATGGGTTAAGGACTTCTGAATTCTATATTTTAAGTAAACCTATTAGTGTCAGTCGATTACCTCGTCGATAGATCACAATGACCACATAATGCGAGGTTGGGAGACATGCTACAGAACTTCTACTAGTATTGGCCTTGGATTTTAGAGGGCATACATGGCACTTTCCTATCCTCTATAATATCCTAAACTTGTAATCACGTCTGAAATCATTTTATCGAGAATTATGCCTCGTCCGTATACTCTGATTGTGGCAAACCCTTGGTTCCATGATTCAATTGTGATAGGCTATCGGTACTCTAACTTACATTAACACAAGGGTATCTTAAGATCTAAAGAGGTCAACTAGGACATAGTTTTAGCAATGATCCATAACCTACAATTCTTCGAAAGGATCTCAATTCTATGGGTTGTGCCTCGCCAATGCGCTGCTGGCTGTAGTGAACCCACATTCTCCACTCTCAAATAATTGACGACAGTGCGCTGCTGTCTAACCATTATTAGTTAACTAACATTCTTTTAACCGTATCGTAAGAATTCATGAGCTTCTAGAGATTCAAACAAGTTGACAAAAAAAATAAAAGCGTAGGTATTTGTCCTACCAGTCACAACACTTAAAATAAAAGAGTTAACATGGAGGAAATAACTAAAGACGAAAGGAATACAAACATTCTAGTATCTATTTCATATGCATTTCACTGGTTGAGGGAAATCTCGAATCAATCTACCTCGAGATTTTATACGAATAAAAGAATCAGTAATTATAAATCAATTCCTTACAGCAAAATAGAATTTAAATAGGCAATTCTAATTTATGATATAAGGTTTATATCTAAATAGAGCAAAAAAGAAATTGAGCAGGTTATCAAGATTATAGCCTTAATTCTGGGAAAATCTAACTAACCAAGTGTATAGTATATCCACATGGAATCATATCTTCATATCAAAGTAAGAGTGTACCTATAGGGTTCTAGCAAGCTATCTAAATTTAATAATTTTGTATCTAAATTGCATGACCTATCATACAATCTTAACTACCCAATTTGTCGAATTAATAAGGGACCCTTATCCTAGTTATCCTCCTAAATCATTTTAATCCTAATTATGAATGAGCATTTCCTAGGCGCAGGCTTGCAATAGTACGACTAGCATACCATCACGAGTTCGCAATCTTTTGCGAAAACGGACCTGCGTGGGCCACCACAAAAACTTGTCACGACCCGCACCCGTTTTTCCGGATACGAGACGTGTCCAAGCCAGCCTACGCCGCAGAGTCGGCGGTAGAACGCTGTCAAGCCCGCAAGAAATAAATGCTCAAAATATAACATTTGCTGCGCATTCACATATCTAAATTTATTACAACATTTACAAGATTTATATTTAAAGAAAAATACAAAGTTCTCACAATTAATGAAAATGACAACTAGTTCCACTATCTAGGTCGGCCTCAGCATACCCATGTCTTTCCAGTGCTAAGAGTGATCGCGGCTTAACCTGAAAAATGTTAGTTTCCATTCAGGAATGGAACAAGTACACAAACCGACGACAATGCAAAAATACAATAGAATTAACAAGACATGAAAATAACATATGAGATATGAAAACTGGAAAGTACTAATGACATGGCACGGTGGAGAAGAAAAAGGGAAAAATAAATAAAAGACATCTACCTATGTGGTATGAAATATCTGTTTGGACATGTGAACGGCTAGCGGGTAAATTCGGTACCCTGCACGTGCCGTGTGCAGCTGCTATTCTCCATGAAAGACACGGGGGATAGTTCTGGGTAGTCCACATGTCTACTAAGATATTTTCTCTCCCGACTACTCCGTGTGACGAGCGTGTCAACAAGCAGCAAGATATATATATAGACATGAAATGAAAAGACTACTATGAATCGGAAAGCAATCAGAAAGTGCACTTGCCTGAGGTCCTTAGCTGGTGAAACCAATAATACCATACCACTCAATGAGCCACAATCAGTCAACACATGTAGAAGTCTCCAGATGCTAAAATAAACATTACCAACGTTCTCAGAATAGTCAAATTAGCTAGGATTGCCTGTCCTTAAGTCCAATTCTGGACACAGGGGCAAAACGATAATTTCGGACAAAAACGATGTCCGTCGTTGGACCCGCTTTGTACCAAAAATTGTGCCAGAGTAATGGTATCTAAAGTCATAAAACTATATGTCAACAGGTCCAGTTTTCCGATATGAACCCAACCGTATGTCCAAAGTTGGATTTCGGCGGAACGTGCACAAAATCACCCGTTGAGTCGAACCGTAGGGCCCGCAAAACGGCGTCCGATTCAACTGTCTCAGAATTGGATCAAACTTGGCATACATGACCAAAAAATAATACGGTCCTGTTGGCACAAGTTTTGTCTCGATCTGACGAGCGTGCACGAAGTAATTATAGAATTTGCACAGAGGCCGATACGGTGAATTTTGACAGATACGCATCAAATTCGTCGTGCACACGCGACCAATTTGAATTCTGTCAAAGTCCACACATCCACAAAGCCGTTACACACCTTACGATGTCTTCGGTTAGCGACCACGTCGCCCGGATTGGCGGGAAGCACGTCGTATTGAAAGAATTTTCAATATTTTTAATATTTGAAAAACGGGTTTTTGGTCAATTTGAGACGCCGATTTCTCGACGCTCTATCGATCAATTCGACTTCTGCAAAATGGGTTACAGAGCCGTATAGGTTCTCTAGGTCTTTCTTCAATTTGTTTTCGAAATCCCCTAATGTTCGGTTCAGAAAAAGCCTACCAAGTTGGGTCGAGATACTGTTATCTACTCTATTTTAGAACAGATTTTTCCTTGATGTTCGCATTGATTTCTCGACGAATCTGAATAAGTTCCATAAGAACTAGTTGACAGGGATCCTAGATGATCATATGGGCATTCTATAGGATTTTATAGAATTGAATTTCGTTGAGTATACGAAAAGAAATCGGATGATGAAATCAGTACCTTATTTCTCGCATATACTGTTGCTCACTCGTGCATGTGCGCGCGCAACACCGTCAGGTGGTGGCCTACGACGACGCTGGTGCCAGGGAAGGTTGCCCATGGTAGGGGGTCGGTGTGGAGTGGGTTAGGGTTTGTTTCCTCCTCTCGTTTTCACATATGTACATATATATTACTCGGCTAGCCGCGCGGTTGGGAATTTACAACGTAAAGCTCGGGTTCGAGAAGTTTGCTGAGAACTGATCGGGAAATAGTAGGCCGCTGTTGTGGGCCCTTGGTTTTGCAGGTTTGGGAATTTACCGCTCAGCCTGTTGAGTTTGGGTTTACCTGCTATCGGGTGGGGCTGCTCCCCTTGCTCGGGCTGGCCGAGCCAGGCTGGGCCTGCCATTGCTTTTCTTTTTTCTTTTTCTATTTCTTTTTCTCTATATTAATACCATATGTATATATGTATATATGTATATACATATATATCTATATATATTACACACACGTATTTACCTTTATATTTATCTATATATACATACTTATATAATATTTTCGTATATACACATTTATATGTATATACTTACATAATACTATATATACACATATATGTATAAAAACATATATTTATATATATACACATAAACATATATTTATATATACGTATATTTTTATATATACACATACATTTATATTTATATATACGTATATTTATATATATACACATACATTTTTATACACATTTACATATACCTGCACACATATATTCATATAATGTATTTATATATACATACAAATACACCTATATAATATATTTATATATATACATACAAATACACACCTATATAATATATTTATATATATACACATATATAAATATTTACGCAAAATATATGTCCCTATATTTTTCTATATATACATACTAGTCTACATATACGTGCTTTGCACGTATTTTAATTAGGATATCATAAGGTCAGCTGTCGCCTTTATGTCTTTTTCAGGTGACTATTCACGTATGTGTGCTCCCTAACTCCACAAGGACTTAAGTCATCTACCGTAATAATTAACTAAATAATTATTTACAAAATCTAAAAATCACCATTCGAATAAAATAATAAAATATTTTTAAATTTTCGGAAAGGGGAGCTACAGTGACCTCTTTAGTACTTCCTTTGTTTGATTTTTTTATGGTGGATGCTGCCTTTCTGCCCGTCTTTATAATTGTATCAGTTTTCGTTATCGGGTGCATGTAGACTTCTCCGATAATTTCTATCATGGCTCTGAAGAAGCTATTCGTGTTGGTGATTCCAGCGTCTAAGCCTTGTTGCAACCTGGCAACTCGTGCTTGGCCGATGATGGCCAATACATTCGTACGTATGTTGGCCACATTATGTAATGTATTGGGAGTGCCTGTGTCAGGGGGTTGTGGGTTCTCCTTGTCCGTCGAAGCCTAAGGGATCTCCGGAGTTGTGGATTCTGCTGCCGTGCCTGCCTCCCTTTTTGTGTCACCGCTGCTCCCTATTTCCTCTTCCATTGTGTTAGCACCAATGTGTTCTTCGATGCCTTGCAGATCGTTTGTGGGCTCTAGTGCCAATATATCAAATTTGTTGGCGAGATTGATGCCTGAGGGATCGTATGGGACAATGGCTCTTCCATGGGAAGCTTGTTCTTGGGTATGGAAGTTCCCGGTGCTGGTATCGAACCAGATGTAGGAGTTGGGCAGAGGTAGAAGGGGTGATTGATGGGGTTTCCTGGGCATTTGGGCAGGTGCCACCTTTCAGGGCACCTTCTTCTTCCGTTCCGGGTGTGCATAAAAGCAATGCTCAGTGGAGTGGCCACGCATATGACTGTGTTTGTAGTAGATGATATTGTTGTCGTATATAATTTGTTGGGTGTGTGTCTTGTTGTCGAGTAAGATTTGGATGTGGTTGGGAGGTCCTTCGGTAAGTCAAGTTCCATGCAAATTTTAGCATGGTTCCCATTTGAGAGATTGCGAGTTTCTTCTGCCGACGCCACAAACGTCCCGAAGGAGCAGGCTATCCTCCTCAACGCTGCGGAGGAAAAATAGATGAGGGACAGATTTGAAAGGATAACCCACGCGGATACGATTGCGGAGTCTTCTTTAATGTTAAAGTTCGGGGACCATTTAATAATTTTTCATGATGTGAGTATCAATCTTGCCTGTGCCTTCGGCCCAGACCTTCGTGTGGTTACTTTTTGAAGAGAGGTGAAGGAACGAGTGTTTAGGATCCATGGGTGAGACCTTGTACCCCGAGGTGAGAACCAAGCTGGCGATCACTTCTTGATCCCATGACAGCTTCGGACATCTACTGGAGAATTTAAGAACAAAGGTGTATGGGAACGAAGCCGATAAGGACGAGATTTCTGAGGATGAGAATGGCACTAAAATTTCTTAAGTACCCGACGGACGCGTGAATTCAATCTCTGGAAGCTCTATATTAGTTTGAGTCTGGAGGTGCTTGGTGGCGCGATCAGGGTAGAGTTTATCCGCATAAGATGACGAATAGGGGGAGTGGAAGTGACGAGGGCATCGGGAGCTGCCGTTGGCCAAGATGGCGCCAGGGCTAGCCCAACCTTAGTTTGGGTGGCGCCAGAAGAGGACTGCACGCAACTTGAAGAGGCCACTGACGAGGAGTGGCAAAAGTGATTTCTAGTCCTCACAGAGAAAAAGAGGGGTACCTCATGGCGGGCGTCTGACTGGGCCTGAGCCGACATGAGAGGCACCAACGCTAATAAGTCGGCAGGAATAGTGAAGCAAGGTGCGATTGGTGCAGCCATCGAAGTAGTTAGCACAGCCTCAAAGGTGGGGGCCAAAGAGGTAATAGGCACAACCTCAATGGACGGGGCCAAAGTAGTAATAGGCACAGACCCACTTGGATGTGCAAACTCTATGCGTGCTGAGGGCACAGATGCGCCAACTGAATCGAGTGTGCCACTCCGCAGAAAAGGATGGGCACCAACCAAACTGGGTCCAACTACAACTTAGCTGGTTTTCCTCAACAGATGAGCGCTAACCAATCCGGGTCTCACAACTACGGGGCTGGCGCCAGCTGGGGACAATAAATCCAGACTCACTGTGCATGAACCGCCCAAAGGGGGCACCTAAATCGATGAACTCGCAGGGTAATTTAAATTTTGAACCCATCCCGTCTTAGAAGCGAGCACAGGGAACGATGCAGGCTCGTCCCCCAAGGGGAGCGAGGAAGGACCTGCCGTGACCCATCGGAGGCCGAAGGCCGGCACCTGGGCAGGAAAGACGGGGGAGCAAGGCCGAGTGCGCCCTGGCTGGAGACAGGGCCGACGAGGACCCTTAAGTCAGATCCGGCCTTCGCCGGACAAGCTGAAGAAGGTGGGAGGGGGGCCAAGGAAGGATGGGCCGGGCAACAGAGAATCTGGAGAGTGGAAGGGTGGAGGGGAGGCATGAGAAGAAAGGAAAACGGGAAGGTCCGGCCGTTCATCTGAGGAGCCGAAGGTGAAGGGGGATCTGCCGGAGGAGGGTCAGGTGGCAAACCCAACAGCGCGAGTAGATCGGAAGGCCATGGGGCCGCATGAGGGAGAGCCAGGGGGAGACATCGCGCCAACGTCGGAGAAGAGGACTAAAGTGGGGGTGGTGGTCGTGGGAGGATGCCGCTCGCCGGACAAACTAGGTGGGGGGAGGGCCCTCGTGAGGAGACAAAGGGAACCAAGAGCATTCCAGAAGTGAGGGAAATGCATGGGACATGCAAAAGTGAGGGGATGCAGATCCCACCTCATATATATATATATATATATATATATATATATATATATATATATATATTTTATTTTTATTTATATATATATATATATATATATATATATATATAAATAAAAATAAAATATATATATATATATATATATATATATATATATATATATATATATATATATATATATATATATATATATATATATATATATATATATATATATACATGAGATGGGATCCGCATCCCCTCACTTTTGTATGCCCCATGCATTTCCTCTTTTACATCCATTAGACGTCTTAAACAAGATCCAATGAGTGTTATCATGGGGATGCAAAAGTGAGGGGATGTATATCCCTCCTCTCTCCCCCTCTCTCTCTATTTATATATATATATATAAACTACAAAAAAAATCATGTTCCACCAGAAGGGAGCTGCTCATGGACGATTCCCGAAGATGCTTTCCTAGCCTCCGGCCAGCCCTCGTCGGCTGCTAGAGAGGCCCCCTCCTCTCCTGCTCCTCCGGATCATGGTCGACGTCCCGGCGGTGGGCTACCCCCATCGCCGTGACGTCTTGGACGAGCTCCTCCTCTCAGACGCCGCGGCTCTCTTCACCCCACTCGTGCCGGCGGCCCATCCACCTCCCTACCCTTGGTTGACTGTGCTGGTCCGGCCAGATCACTCCGACGAAATGCTTCGTCCCCAGCCTTGGGCTACGGACCCCTCCTCCTGCCGGCCTTGGTTAAGGTCGGCCACGTCGTCTTCGGCGGCCACGAACGTGTCAGGGGGCTTCCCCAACTCGGCACCCGTGACCGATTGTAGACCATCCCCCAGGTCAGACCGGCTCGATTCCCAAGGAACTGTCAGCTGCCCTCCCCTCCTCGAGTAGTGTTCTTCGAACAGCTGTCTGCCAGGCTGTTGGGGGCTCAGTTCCCCATGCGGTAACCAGCACCCACGAATTTCTGGCGCCCTTCGGTGGTGTGTTTGCTCAAGCGCCTTCCATGTTGGAGCGGTTGGCACCAGTAGACCGTACGCCATCTCTGGGCACCTTTTTAGGCGAACCTTTCGGACTCACGGCTTCAGAGCCCATCGAGATCCATGGCTTCCTAGGCACGACTCCAGTCGCCGCCTACCCTCCGGTAGGCGCTACTACAGTCGTAAACCTGACTCCATCTGCGAATGTGCCGCAACACGCGTGCCACCCGTTCGCTGGCCACTGGGCGCATTCGGGTCAGGCGCCATCTGCGAACGCCCATCTTGGCACGACTTCTTATGCTTCATACACCTGGGGGGCGCGACTGACGCCGTCGTGATGCCTACATCTTCGCCTGGCCAAGCTCCTTTGGCGGGCGCTTTCCTTGACGCACCAGTAAGGGCGCTCGCAAATGTGGCGCCCTCCGCGGCACTCTGCCTCCAAGGTGCGACCTGGCCCGGCGCCATCCTCACAGAAGGAGCGTCCGTTGTCGTGGCGCCACATCTTTGTCCATCTCAGGCGTCCTCATCTTTTGGCACAGGGTCTTTAGGGACCCACACCTCCTCTTGTGCGCCCTTAGGAGAGGCATCCCGGCTAGCTTACGAGCCTTCCTCGGGTCAGCCATCGGTCGAGGCTACTCTTTTTCCTAAGATCGCCTTCCTCGTGCTTCCCTCCGCGCGGGCGCTTTCGAAGCCCCACCACCACTAGGCTCGATCGACTCCCGCCTTGGGGTCGTTCGTAGACAAACTTTGTCAAGCCCGAGCCCCCTTCACACCAGCCCCCGAGATCGAATGCCTGACATCGTTACATCCTTTTCGTCCGATTATAACAAAATCCACGTGCCCTTCTCCCCGGACGAAATCATCTCTCTGTCAGTGACCTTTAATCATACCTTTTTTCTAAAATTTTCATCCGAATGACCGAAATTACTGCGGGTCCAGGCCGAGATTGACAGTTGGGGCATTTCATCAGGATTTAAGGTGGGCCCCTTAGGCTTCAAAAATATTTAGATTCATCTCTCTTCAGAATCAAACTTCATTTCAGTCCGAATTAGAGGAACAGACAGGATCGATAATATCCTATACACGATCGCTAAATGGTCTCCCGACTTCGACGCGATAGATTATGCCATAGCCTTCGCCTGGGTGACCCTTCCAAATCTCCTCCTGATCTGCTTCTCTCCAGCTATCACGACCCGCACCCGCTTTTCGGATACGAGACGTGTCCAAGCCAGCCTACGCCACAGAGTCGGCGGTAGAACGCTGTCAAGCCCGCAAGAAATAGATGCTCAAAATAAAATAATTGATGCTCATTCACATTTCTAAATTTATTACAACATTTATATCATTTAAAATTAAAGTAAATACAAGATTTTATAACTAATGAAAATGGTACAATTGTTTTCTATTTCTAGGTTGACCTCAGCATACCCAAGCCTTCCCAATGCTAAGAGTGATCGCGGTTAAACCTGAAAAATGTTGGTTTCCAGTCAGGAATAGAACAAGTACACAAACCAACGGCAATGCAAAACACAATAGAATTAACAAGACATGAAAATAGCATATGGAATATGAAAGCTAGTAAGAAAACTGATGACATAGCACGATAGAGAAGTAAACAAGGAAAAACTAATAAAAGACATCTATCTAGGTGGTGTGAAATATCCTTTTCGACATGTGAACGGCTAGGGGGTAAATAAGGCTCACTGCACGTGTTGTGTGCAGCTGCTAGCATTCACGAAAGACACAAGGATAGTTCTGGGTAGTCCACATATCTACTAAGATATTTTCCCTCCCGACTACTCCGTGTGACGAGCGTGTCAACAAGCAACAAGATATATGTATAAACATGAAATGAGAAAACTACTATGAATCAAAAGCAATCAGAAAGTGTACTTGCCTGTGGTCCATTGCTGGTGGAACTGATACTCACGTTGGGTCCAATATAGTCCGATTAGCATAGGGTCGATATGAAGTTGGCAAAAATCACGCAAAATAAGAACGTATGACTAATCACGATTATGATTAATCTAATAGAATCCTGTTTTTAGAGAGATAATTCTTAGTAAAAATAGATATATATATATATATATATATATATATATATATATATATATATATATATATATATATATATATTTATATGAATATATATATATATATATATATATATATATATATATATATATATATATATATATATATATTCATATAAATATATATATATATATATATATATATATATATATATATATATATATATATATATATATATATATATATATATATATATATATATATATATATTCATATAAACTATTTACAATCTTTTAGAAAGTAATTATAAGATTTTATGTAACCTTATGAAGAAAAGATACTAATAGACTAATTATCTAGAATGCATTAGAGTTTAATAGATATTTGAAAACTATATTTCATTGGTACAAATATTCATTAGTTGACTAATATGGAATCGAGAAAAACATTTAGGAAAATTGTTTAAAAAATATATATATGTATATCATTTAGTACATAACAGTATATATTTAACATCTACAGCAGTAATTTAATAATTCTGTAATTAATATAATGCTAATACATAGAATTCGTAATAATTCTATTATAATATATTTAGCAACAAAATAATAGTTAAAACAAGTTCTGTGAAGAATCTTCATAATTACTAAAACTAATTAAATATTTTAATACTCTTCTCCCCATGTGCTCCCATGTGCTCGAGCAGTGGAGGTCTAAGCACCAATTAATAGTAAGGGAGAGAGGAAAATTTACATTTGGGTGAAAAATCAGAGAGGGAAGAAAGAGTTGAGACTCACCAGGTCGGGCGAGGGATCGCCGGCGCGCAGCGGCCAGAAGGAGCGCTCGACGCGGCGCTCGCTTTCGCGGCGGTAGGGCCGGCGCTCGCCTAGACGGGAAGTCGCCAGTGTTGGCGGCTCGCGCCGGAGGAGAACGGCGGGCGCGAAAGTGGGGCGACCCCGGTGGCTCGAGCCTCTGGTCGACAGCGCACCGGATCTGGAGGACGGTACTCGCACGACGCGAGACGGCGGGGCAACGCGGCGACTGGGCGCTCGGCCACGAGGGCGTCGATGGAAAGTCCTGAGAGGAGCGGCGCCGTGCGTGCTCGGACGGAGGCGGACAAGGAGTGGAGAGGTTGGAGGCACGGCGCCGGAGTGGGGAGGCGCGGGGCTGACCGGCTAACCTCGTGCCGGCGGAACCGTCGGCGAGCGGCGCGCTACTGCTGTAGAAGGCGGCTCCGGCAGCGCACGCGTACACCGCGATGACCTAGCTTAGGCAGCGGTCGGGCGGCGGAACGGGAGCCCGGGTTGAGGGCACGAACCGTGGGGCTTCACCATAGAGAAGAGTCGCAGTGGAGAGGCTCGCACCTGCGTTCGATGACAGCGCGGCGGCGGCTATCGTCGAGCTCGTGGCGGCTGGGGAGGACTCGGCGTGGCTTCGGCGGGTTTGAGCACGGTTGAAGACTCGGCGGTCGGCTGCGCCAACGCGAAGGCACGCGGGCGGCACTCGAGGGCTGGCGGAGGTTCTTTCCAATTGTTCTTCTTTTTCTTCTTCTTCTGGTTTGGGATATCGGACAACGTGGATTTTATTGTACTGAACGCACAAATCAGAACAGAATGGATGTGGACACGAACACGGACACCCGGGATCGGACCCGAGGCCGGATAGGCTGACACGGTACAGTTTCTCGGTATTGGTTGTTGGCTGGTTGCTGGTGGCAATAAGGTAATTTGTGGTGGAGGCGTCGACTGACTTCGATGGTGTTTAACGGTGGCGATGGTATGGTTTGGCTAGAAGAGTGGTGAAGGTGGTCGTGATGGCGTGATGATGTTGAGGTGTCGGGGTGGCTGGTCGGGACGGGCGGCTACTGATGGTGGCGGGGCTGATGGTGTTGGTCAATTGAAATTAACAGTGGTTGTGGATTTCTGTGAAGTTGGGAGAAACGATAGGAGGAGCTCTCCTTAAATAGGAGGTTAATCTCCTAGTTTTGATAAGAACAAGGAGTTTGATTGGATAACCCTTCCCTTTGTTTCAAATCCAAAATCATCTAAATTAACAATCGATCTACTCAAAATTAACTAAATAATATTTAAATTATATACTCGATATTATTTAACAGTATTTAAATTGTACATATCGAGACCCAATTTCAAACAATTGATTACACTGCTATCATTAATATTTATCCAAGGTATAAATCTCGTAAATTCCAATAAAACAAAATCGATCTTATCATAATCTATCAATGATTAATATTTTAAATACATAAATTCAAATCAATATTTATCGATAATTTTAAGGATAGAATTTTATAATTCTAGATCGAAACTAGATAAATCAAATATGAATATAAATAATATATAAAATGTATATTCAATAATATCCATTAATTTAAATCAAAACTAATTTAATCAATTAATATTCAAAATATATATTCGCTAATATAAATTTGTTTAAATCGTATTTCATCGTAATCTTAATCCAACCATTGGTCCTGCCAATAATTTAAAGATAGCATTTGTTGATATCAAACAATTTAAAGCATATAAATTTAAGTTGAAAATCACATAATCAATTATCATTAAAAATTTAGAATACTATTGTTTGTCATCAAAATATCGTAACGTATATTTCATAGATCAAATCTAATTCGATATCCCTAAATTTAAAACCAAATAAATATTTAAAACTAGTTTAACATAATCTTAATACATAAATTTGAATCAAATAATATTTGAAAATAAATTGACAAATCCTTTTGTCTATAAAATATTTATCATTCTAAAATCCATTTTTAAAATTAAATCATTCGAAAGTCAAAGATAATGATCAAAACATCCTTTATAATTTCAAGACTAAAACACGAAAATTATTAAAATAAATTAGTACCTTTAAACCATGATTTTGGAAAGCCGAACAAAATATCTTTTAGAAAACCTCAACGAACATCACCTTTAAAATTAAAAAAAAAATTGAAAAATTCGGGAAGAGGAGTTACACCAGCAGCCTTGAAGCGGATTGCCAAATCATTCGGGAAGTACGTGGCCATGGTGGATGAAACCCATACCCTTTCTAAGGGTAACTATGCCAAAATATGTACGGAGCTTAACCTCTCCAAAGATCTCCCCAACTAAATCCAGATCTCTCTTGGCAGTATGATGCTCATCTAGCCCATTATCCTCAACAACAACACCAGCTTCTGCAAACACTGTCACAGGAGAGGGCACCTTACCGATCATTGCATGAAAGCTCACCATGAGCTAAAGAAGAGATCCCCAGCAGGCAATACCTAGACAGCCCAAGGATTTACATCAACCCCCTTTATTACCTCCCCCCAATCCCCCATTGTCGAACCATCCGTCCTCATCCTACATTCATCCCCTATATCTGAAGCCTTGGTAACTCCACCAGCGCCCCACGCCGGAGCGGGAGCCGACTCCTCGGTAGAAGGAACCCTCACTCCCCCCAATATCCTCAAGAAGAGCTCCAACGCTCATATAAAATCCCCTTCGCTAATCCACGACAACAAATTCGATGTCCTTGCTCAGGACATTATCGAAGATCACACATAGCATATCACCTCAGATACCAATCAAGAACCTGACGACGATGCTATCAGACTTGTCCCAGACATTGTCGAAGAGAACAAGGTTGAAGCTGATGTCTCCGACAGCTCACCAGGTTGAACCCCAGAGATAACCTACATCGAGGACGGCCTCATAGCGATTAGGGAATCTCTAAACTTTCTACGAGTTTACTTCGAGCGAATTACCGGGGCCCGCTCACCGGCAGAGGCGATCAAGGAATATACCACCATTAGAGCCATGATGGATCAACCGAATCTCAGAACTTCAATTCTTCCTCGAATGATGGAGGTAGAACAAGCTATCGACGCGGCTCAAGGCATCCGGTGCACTGAGTACGCCTCCCCGGAGGCATACCTCGCCGCCATTCACAAGAGAGCTTTGGAACTGGCGTATTCTGGGACCCGTGGTGAGGGTCTGCTTTCCCTGACCCTCCCACCGTTTGTGCTCCAGCCCTGGGGCTTTCCCAACCCTTCTTTGCCCCCATCTTCTTTTCTTTTCTTTTTTTGTGCCGGTTGGCCGATACTTTTGTTGCATCGGTTTCCTCGACGCCAGCTGCTTCTTCGTCGTCTTGGCGTCCTTCCGTCGCGGAGGTTTTGTACGTGCTCGGGCTATCTTCCGGCGCATCCTTTCACTTTTTAAATAAATTTCTTATTTTCTTAAAAAAAATACATACATATATCTAACTATCCATATAGATACATATTCCCTCTTGAATTGGTACTCTATGCCACTCTACCCATGACACACACACACAAATATACACACACACATGCATACACACACCCCACATGTATGCGTGCACACACACTTACACACTCATCTAATTGACACTCTAAATCACCCTTTACCTATGACACACACATAGGCTATGGCACACAATTAGACATTCATAACCTAAACTATATGATACATGAGACACATTTGACACATATATATGCACAATATCAAACCCTTGGTGTGCACCACACTAGTATCACACCAATCTACGATACTCTTACACTCTTGTGATACGCCCAAGATACATATACCAAATATTGTTTGACTTTACCCAAATCACATGAGCATATCCAAAACATAAATTATAGCATAATTAGAACAATATATAGCTAATATAATGTGTCATGGAGAATTTGATATGTGTGTCACAAGTGTCGGAGGAATAAATCTCCAAAATAATACTGTATCATAGTATTTCCTGATACGGCCTACTCATATCTAATTGTAGATACAGATCTAGCCACACACCACCAAATTAAGTTTATATAGATCTAAATTACCAAATGACAAACACTTGGTGCACCAATCTCGGATCTCCCCCAAATTGGGCACAAAACTAAATATAACTTCCATAATAGGGATCCTTAGAGGCCAATTCTTCTTCATACAGGTTGTCCTAGTCTATGTGTAGGTTCCTAATAATTAAATTACACAAATAGAACCTAAATAAAGAAATAATTTAGAATTTTACCTATTGGGAGATGAATCTCCAATGCAAAACCTAACAGACACGATTCAGACACAAGCTTCTAGCCAATTGTCTCCCCTTCTAGTGCTCTTTGTAATCTAAATCATTTAGACTCCTTAGAGGAGGAATAGGGAAGGAATTGAATGTAAAATTGATTTAGATTGATGAAGGGATGGATCAATTTGGAGAACACCAAATTAGGAAATGATTGCGCATAAATGAAGAGGATGAAGAGAGACTTCTCCCTCTTAATAGGGCTAGCCACCCCTAGCTCCGCTTACCTTTGTACAAAGTCCAAACTGCCCCTAATTAATTGTCATGAAGGGTATTTAATTAATGGAAAGGTTCTACTCCTAATGAAGTGATTAGACTAATCTCCAGTGGACAAGGAAATGGCTCAATTGGGCCCAAGTGGGTCAATCTAAATGTTAGACTCTAGTGTCATGTCAAGTCTAATTGGGTCCACCGACATGAGCCTAATAAATTGTAACACCCTCGTCCTAAAATACGTAAGACTAGGAAACATATATGCGAGTCGTATAATAAATATACATAAGTTGTAAATGCAGTATATAGATAGCCGTGGTACACTAAATCTCATCTACAAAAATAAAAAAATAAAGATTTTATTAAACCAATATGAAAGTCATTGAGCAAGTTGCTAGGTGGAGACAAATCTACTACCAAGCGTTTGAATGATAAAGAAATAAACAAATCAAATAAAAGAATTTGTTACAAGCAGCTAAGGATGATCCAAGGGAAAGTCATCTTCGATAGTAAGAGAAGATCGCGATCTTAGCTGGAACTCCTGCAGAAAGTCATGAAAACCACCTGGAGAGATCACCAGGTCCTCAGAGGGACATACCAAAATATAGAAAACATATAACTGAATATAAACTACTCAACAATAATTTGGATCATAACATGGTCCAACACTCCATCCTTGAATTAGTGTACCATCTCTCCAACCAAACAAGGCCATTAGATGGCACCCAAATCCATGATGAAGTATTTTCCATGCCATAAATTCCATGTAGAATTCAGATCACAACATTGTTCAGTATTTTATCATCGAAGTAGTTAACAACACCTACAACCAAACAAGGACAAGGTGTGGCACACTAGTTCGCAACAAAATACTATTTAAAGTGGCGATCAGGTATAAGTACAAACCATACAGAAAAGTACATATACCTAAACGGATAAGGTTACCCAACCATTTTATATGAATATGCAATTTAAGAACAACCTTTAAAGCATAGGCACTCTAACTATAATGGGATTGGCATAGTCCCCTTTGTGGGCTCCAAGGCCCTACGTCCGTAACGTTCCTCGAACGTCAGAGGACATCAGTAACAGTAGGGGGAATCTCACACCATATCTCCAAAGGAGCTTTCGGGTTACAAAAGAAAAGTACATACTTAGCCCATACGCTAAGGAACTGTCCTTCCCACACCATGCCTTGTTGTATCCAAAACATATGTAATATCTACTAATTGCTAAGTCAAACTAATCATGCAAATACTATTAGCAGTTAATCCTATCGCACGGTCTATACATACCAGTGGTCAGTCGTCTACGCAAGTTCGAAATCTATATACGGCTTGCGACTTCGTGTCACACACGTGCCAAGGCCAATAAATGCAGCACAAACAAAGGACAGTCTCTTAATTCTAGTTTAAATATGCATAGAAATAAACAAGTAATGAAAAGCAGAACTAAATAGTAAATTGCATCTACATGTGATTTAGAAGAACAATTTATTTTTTAAAAAATGAATAATAAATAAATACATGCAACATAGTGAGTTAAAATAAATAAATAACAATATCAAGGTATCGTGTCTGGTAGTGGTGCTTGGTGTGGTACGATGATCATGATGGCACATAATTGACTTTGGTGTTAAAATTTCACATGATGGCCTCTGATGATGGAACAGACTCTTCAATCGAGTCCAGAACAGTCTAATTAGCTAGGGTCGACATGAGGAAGTCCAATTTCGTAAGAGAATAGGAATTACGATTAGCTATAATCAAGAATTGATAATCGATGGGATTTGTGTAAATAATACATATACTATTTTTAGAAAAATATTTATAATACTTGAAAACTATATTTTATTACCCAAATTATTTTAGATAAATACATACTTAAAAAATCATAAATCATTTTGGCTAAAACTCTAAGTTTGTAAATATATGATTTGAGATTAAAAAAAAACTATATTTCATAAGTTAAAATATTTTAGATTGATATTTATAGAATACTCAAAAATTATTTATAATTTGGAAAGTACATTCTATGGCATAACATAGGTTTTAGAAAATATTTATAAATTCGATAAAAAATATATTAGCAATAATTACAAATAATAATATCAATAATAATAATAATAATAATAATAATAATAATAATAATAATAATAATATACAAAGTAATAGCATACTAACAAAATAATACTATTTATTTACCCATAACATAGAAAATATATACAAATATTTATATATAATAATAATAATAATAATAATAATAATAATAATAATAATAATAATAATAATAATAATAATAATAATAATAATAATAATAATAATAATAGCAACATTGTGTTGTTGCTCTTCTTTTCTTTTGCAAAAGAGAGAAAAATAATAATAAATAAATAAAAATGAAATGAGAACAGAAAGAGGGAGAGAGAGAGAGAGAGGAGTGGTCGGTGAGAAGAACCGAGAGAGAGACAGAGAACAGAGAGGGAGAGCGTTCACCAGAAGGGTTTGCTCGACGCGGTGGCGGATCGCCGACGAGGTTGGAGGGGCTTGTTGTGGGCGTTCTGGGCTTGGCTCGGGTTGGGGGGGGGGGGGGTTGCTGTGGGATTTTGATTTGTTTTTTATTTCTTTTATTTTATTTTTCTTTATTTTCTTTTCTTTTTATACTCAAGCTATATATAAATATTTGTATATAGATATTCATATATAGGTTTACGTATAGGTATTTATACAATATAGACATATATATTCTACTAATTCCAAAAATCCATGAACAAGCATATAAACCGTTATGACATTTCTAAAACAATTATTAACTTGGTAAAATTACTTATTATATATAAAAATCATTGATTTATAAAATTAATAATTAGACCATTAAATAAATATGAAGTGTATATATAGCAATATACGATTCAATGCATATTTACTACCATTTGTACATTCAGCCTATAAACCCAAATAAAATCTAGGCAATTATATTTAGAAAATGCTATCGTAACTCCAAAGTAGAATATTACTATAAATAACAATATATATATATATATATATATATATATATATATATATATATATATATATATATATATTCTAACCTTTCTAGTTAAAATATATAGACATTTATTAAATAGGCATACATATGAAGGTATATATAATCTAAAACCCCAACTCTACAAATATATGCTAAGAAAATCATTTACCATATTATCAACTAAAATATTATATATATATATATATATATATATATATATATATATATATATATATATATATATATATATATATATATATATATATATATATATATAACAAGAACTTCGAATATAACCACCTTTTGTAATATTGCCTACTAGGCCACAAATTAAAATAAAATAAAATACCAACCATACATCTACATAGATGTCCTTAGACGCACTACACGACTACATGGGCTTGGGCTTGGTTCGGGTAAGTCCAGGCTAATTTGGTACAACCAATTTTTTTAAAGGTCATAATATTAATAAATAACTAATTAAATTATTTATAGGGGTCAAGTCGCAACTTAGCCTGGTTTTTCTAGTTGGGATACACTTATGTTTCGGCCTTCCTTAGCATGGCTAAAACACTAGTCAAAGTACGCCACTGCACTATCTATGCCATAATTTCTAGTCATTTGGCACTCCAAAATTTAACCATGATTAAGGTCTTCTATAATAATAATTAATTAAATTAAATATTTATAAAAATTCCATAAATCATATTTTAATTCCAATCAATAATAAAAGATAGTTTTAAATTTTTGGGAAGTGGGGTTACAATCCTCGAGCCAGTCATCAGCATAGATGATGCCCTCCGCCCCTCTAAAATCTCGAGGTCCCAATTTCTTGAAGTCCTAGATATTACCCGGCCTAAGCTGGGTAACCTCCTGCTGTGGTGGTCTCTACTATAGCCAAGACGAGCTGGTAGGCACTCTCGATGCCTTGTCACATCATGTCTACCTTCCTCTAATGTTCCTCAGACTATGACCTCTGGGCCTCCAACATCTCTCTGGATAATGTGAACATCTCGATCGTATTAGTCAAAACTGGAGGTCGAGGAGGAAGACCCACAAAAATAGTTATAATAGTCCTCTGGACCGGAGGAGGTGGAGGAACACCCAAAACAAGATCTGGGACAGTCCTCTAAACATGAGGAGGAGGAGGAGGACCCCCAAAAGCAGCTAATACATAAACTACTAGGGATGTAATTGGAGCAGGCCGACAAGAAGTCGCAGATCTTTTAGAGGCTGCTTCTGAATGCTATGACCTCGTCTTAGGCCGCATCTTGAAGACGGGTTGAAAGAAAGAAGTCAATATTGCACAAGATAGAATATATTCAAAGAAGGATAATTGTAGTTCAAAGAATCAAATATCAAGGAAGGATAGTTGCATTGAAACAATAGATTAGAAGTTTTTTTCCTAATTGTGACTGAGTATCCTTCAGCCCATAGCCTATATCCTATATCTATATCATATAGTAGGCTCGTAATAACACTATAAGTCTGAGTACCACTACGACTTTACACTAATTGCGACCTCGAAGACCTACATGGGCCACCACTAAAAATGTGTCATAACCCACACCCGATGTAAGGGCACAAGTATGTAGGTATGTCTAGCCTACGTCGCAGCATCGATGATAGAATGCTGTCTAGGTCTACTATTCTATCTAACAATAAAGTTCCACAAGATATAATGTCATCTCAATATCAATATGAATATGAATACTCAATCACAGAATCTGAAAGGAAGAACAACGTTGGAATGTGATATTAGGAGAACATGAAACACGAGTCTTTAATACATCTCACAAATAAGTCTGAAATGCTAACAATATTCCAAATGAGTCTCAAAATAGAGAATAACAATAATGTCCAACTAGAGACAAAACTAGCACGACATTGTCTAACTACTGAGCTATAACTAGAGCATCATCATCCTCAACTGGCACTAGCCCCTCCTGAGCCAGGTATCTAAGTCTACACCTACTATATCCCGAGGTCCATAGTGAGTAGAGCACCACTCCTTTGAACCATCTAAAAAATATATCCAGTCAGGATTGGAGTGAAGCACACCTCTAATAACAGTTCCAATAAATGATATGGACTATGTAACAATAAATAGAGAGAAATACAAGATAATGGAACATGTACAAGATAAGGAAAATGTTGTAAATAAATACAAGAACAGGGGATGTCATGTAACCAAGAAATAACTATCTAAGTGACTGAGCACTAGTTTTAATATGTGATCGGATTGAGAACTTGCACAAGGATAAATGCATGGTTAATCATACGTGTGGTGTATGATGAATACTCTTCAAGAAACACAACATGCACAAGGAGGGTAAGATCATATATCTACCCTAATACTCCCCGCCCTCGACTGGTATAGTGGATCCAACCATGGTACGTTGTGACACGAGATTCTATAAGAAGGTAGCAAATCTTCTCAAGGATCAGTGTCTATACAAGTACACGAATTGTAAGGCTTGCACAAGGTGCACTAAGATACACAAAGAATAACATCTCATGATGAGATCCGAAAATACCAATCCGTGTAACCATGTATCAAGGAATCAAGGATATCTACACTAGATACAAGAAATATTGAAGATATCATAAATGAAAAATTATCAGATAATGTACTCGCTTAAAATTTGGGGTGAAGTATCAAACTATATCCATAATAGTGCTTAGAAGATCTAAATATGGAATATCAATGTCAATTAATGTTTTGGAGTGAAAATCATTGATATTTAAATAAAATTTGATTTCTAGGTCAAAACTAGGTCATGGAAGTCAAACTAGGTTAATACCTTACTTCTAGAATCAAACTAATCATTTCTAGGTCATACCTAGATTCCTAGATATACCACATAGGAATAAGGATACTAGATACCATACATATATTTAGACTCATATAATTGAATACCTTAACTTATTTACCCTTTTACCCATACATACACATGTATCTACCTATACCATGTCTACATGTTACATAGGTATACCCATACCTATATGCCTATACTAAACCTATTACCCATGAACACAACTATACATATATTGCTATAGGTATATACCTATGCATATATGTAGCCCTTACCCAATACCCATTATCTTCTAATCCTTACCTTGATATACCTTACCTACTAGGCCACATCCTAATTATTTACATACACTCACATATGATTTCTCCAAAAATTATACTACCTACTCATGTTCACCTCACTCAAACACTGATACACAGGTAAATCTATATACATACATAAATCTGGACACACACACACACATAATCATACAATTACTTGACACAAGACCTCTCCAACTGCTGCTGCCTAGGCTTCATTGCAGCTGGTGCTACTAGTTCTGCTGCTACTATTGCTGCTTTTATTGCTTTTCCTACTGCTGTTGTTCTACTGCTATGCTTTTGTTGCTGTTATTACCTGTGTAGCTACTACTACTGCTGTCACTATTATTGCTATGGATACCACTACTACTGCTGCCTCTTTTGCTGCTAACTGTTATTCTATACCATTGCTTCTACACACACATATATACACACACACCATATGTATGTGCACACACACATACTCATCTAATTGACACTCTAAATCACTTTTTACCTATGACACACACATAGGCTATGGCACACAATTAGACATTCATGACCTATACTACATGATATGTGAGACACATTGACACATTGACACATATGACACTCACATATATTCACAATACTACACTTGGTGTGCCCTATACTAGGATCACAACAATCTATGATACTCTTATGATATACCCAAGATACCTATACCAAACAGTGTCAAACTCTACCTAAATCACATGAGCATATCAAAAACATATATTAGAGCCTAATTAGAATAATATATAGCTAATACAATGTGCCATGGAGAATTTGCTATGTGTGTAACAAGTGTCATAGGGAAAAAACCCCAAAATGACTAAGTATCATGGTGTATCCCGATACGGCCTAATCGTATCCAATTATGGATATGGATCTAGCCACACACCATCAAATCAAGTCTATATAGATCTAAATTACCAAATGACAAACCCTTGTTGCACTAATCTCAGATTTCTCCTAGATCGGGCACAAAACTAAATATAACTTCCACAATAGAGGTCCCTAGAGGCAAATTCTTCTTCATGTAGGTAGTCCTAGTCCATAGTGGGTTCCTAATGATCAAGTTACATAAGTAGAACCTAATTAAAGAGATAATTCAAAATTTTACCTATTGGAGATGTATTTCCAATGCAAAATCCAATGGACATGATTAGACACAAGCTCCTAGCCAATAGGTTCCTCTCCTAGTGCTCCGTGCAATCCAAAGCTTCTAGACTCCTTAGATGAAGAGTAGTCAAGGAAATGAAAGTAAAATTGAGTGGGATTGAAGGAGGGATGGATCAATTTAGGGAAGAACACCAAATTCGGAAATGATTGTGCATAAATGAAAAGTTGAGAGAGAGGCTCCTCCCCTTAATAGACCGAATGAAGTGATTAGACTAATATCTAATGGACAAGAAAATGGCTCAATTGGGCCCAAGTGGGTCAATCAAATGTTGGGGTCTAGTGTCATGTCAAGTCTAATTGGGTCCACTGATATGAGTCCAATAAATAGGCTAGTCCACTAACCAACACCAATACATTTACACATATTATATTAATCACAATATATATAAAAGTAATATAAAATGACAATAATACCCCTATCTAAAAAATATGGTAGTGACATGCCCTCCTCCCGATGATGGTGTGTTGCATCAACCGAAACCTTCACACCTTTACTAAGAAGGTTCTTGGTCATACGGGGACTAGAAATTTCAACTGTGTGGAGTTGCCTTACTACTTTCTAATGGGGTGGTTCTTGCTGCACAACCGATCTTTGATGCCTCTAGAACCGGAAGAAGGTGCCTTGGAGGGAGACGCCTTCTTATCAAAATATGACAAGATGTCATAGATCTCAAAGGAGGTCCCTTATCCGGTGGGTTCTAGCATCTTCTAGGGGCTATACCTTTTTCGTGATAGTCTCTAATTTTAGTAGATAGGAAAAAAGGCGTCACGAAAGAGATGTAGAGACAAATATCGGTATCTTTTCTGTTATGGCTCGCCATTAGCTTACTTCTATCCGGCCACCCTACTTTGTATTGAAGTCAGGACGTTGTCTTCCTGGAGCCTTATTTTCCAAGTAGGTTTGCATGAAAGTTTGTCACGAACCGCACCCGGTATAGAAATACGAGTACGTGGGTAAGTCCAGCCTACACCGCAGCATTAGCGGTAGAATGCTGTTTAGGTCAATAGTGCTATCTAGCAAGTATAGGAATATATAAGTCATAACCTGTCAATAATAATCCCATCTCTAAAAGGAGGACAATATAATATCTAAAAGCTCATACTCAATCATAGATAACTAATGGAAGATATTGGCACAAAATGATATAAACCTATAAAATGATAACATGAGAAGTCTAGAGCATAACAAAAATCCACAACAAAGTCTAAGAGTCTAATATCTCAACATAAGTACATGTCTCAAATAATAATACATCCTGAGTCTCATAAACTGGAGACAAATCCAGTAATCCTAGCTACTAACTAAGTCACTACAGGTATGCATCCTCAACGGGCATTGGCTCCAAAGGAAGCTCCTAGACATAGTCTTCGTCTACTCCGAGTCCATAATAGGTAGGAGAAAAGTCCTTTAGATCCTCTGAAAAATATTATCTAGTCAGGATTGGAGCGAAGTATATAAACTAACAGCAGTTCCGTTAAATTAACAAAAACTATAAAATAATAAGTAATGGAAATACTTGATGGATATACGATACTGAACAATGAGAATATAGGAAAGCAAGTAATCATGTCATATGCAAGTGTCATTTGTATGTAATCATGAGTACGATGTATCAGCAGATAATATCTAGAATAGTTCATACAATTCTAAACTGTACCTTGAGACATTAGTTTATTATGTGATTGACTTGGAATAGGATCAGGCTATTCCATATGACTGGCAATGCACAAGTTCAAGTAATGGATCAGGCAGGCCATACATGGAAAGCTATGCATAAGTATAATAAGATTAGGCTACACACCCTGCGTGAGGTGAGGTTGAGCTATGCACAAGTATTTGGGGTATGATCACATAATCTACTAATACCTCCCCATCCTCCGATTAGCATAGTGGATCCAACTATGATACATTACAACACGTGATTCTATGAGAGGGTAGCTAATCCCCTCAGGAATCGATGTCCATACAATTACAAGAACAACAACAAGGCTTGCACAAGTATACCAAGATATACCAGTAATAACATCTCATGACGGGATCTAAGATATACTAATCCATGTAACCTCATGTCGAGAATCCAGTATAATACTACAGACTAATATCATAGAAGTCATCAAAATAACGAAAACTATCAGAGAATGTACTCGTCTGTGGTCCTGAGTAAAGAGTGTAGACCAAGATCCAAAGTGAGTCATAAAGACCTAAATATAAAATATCAGTGTTAATTGGTGTTTCGGTGTGCTAAACATTAATATCTAAAGTGAAATATGATTTCTAAGTCAATTCTAGGTCATGAAGGTCAAACTAGGTCAATACTAGGTTTCTATGGTAAAACTATGTCAAACTACTATAAAGGATCGACTTTTAGGGTCAAACTAGTCAACACTAGTCAAAACTAGGTCATACCTAGGTTTCTACGTCCATACCTTTCCATACCAAGGTATTCTAACATATACTAGGCAATACTAGGCCTTACCCTATGTAATAATCTATATTGTCTCTATATTGCAATACCTTTCCTATTTACCCCAATACCCTAGGATATTACCTATTACCAATTCATATGTGTCATTCCCATGCCAACTACACTTACTTATACCTACACATAAGAATCCCCATATACCTTATGTCACGACCAGCTTTCGAATAATCGAATACGAGTCAGACTCACGTACCTACGTTGTGGTCTTAATGTAGTAAGCTGTACTAAGTATCTAAGAACTTCACAAAATAAGATAAAAACCAAATCACAGCATCTATTATGTTCTAGTGTTCATCAGAATACAACGATAAAAGTCCAAAAAGTAAAGTTGTAAACCCCCTAAAATTTTACTACTATTTTTTTATAAATAATTTGGTAGTAATTTTGTACTTCGGATTTGTACATCGCAAACATGTTAGCCTTCGTCGTATTGTACGTCGCGTGCGATTTGCATTCACATTTTCTCGTCAAGTGCGAATATGTGCAAGGTACATTTTTTAGAAAATATTTTTATTATATAATAATATAGCTTTCAAAAAAAATATGTGATAAATAAATTTTGTTTTAAATAAAGTTAAAAATGGTATCTCAATTTTCAAAATCTTATTTTCTTTATTTTATCGCATGCAAAGCACATTCATTAATATCTTAAATGTAAGCATTGATTTTGAGAAGATATTCAAATATCTAAATATTTATAATGATTTTTGAAATTAATTATTCATATAAAATTATTATCTTTATAAAAGGTAATTTGGAACATATTATTTTAAATATAAAATGGTCATGATAATTTATTATGGAATTTGATTTTGATGATTTTCATTCAAATAGTTTGAAATAAAGATAAATGATATACTTAGTTTTAAATTTACATTTGGTTGAAATTATTAAAAAAATAGTTTAAACTAAAAGTGATGTTTATCAAATGGGAATTTAAATTACTAGTAATCCATATCCAACAAAGGTTTTGTCACCACCACTTTTCTGGATTAGGGGTATTTTAGTCATTGTGTGCTAATTTGAATTTTTTTATAAATTAAATTGATTGGTGTATAGCTTTGGTGGTGTTTTTGGTAGTGGCAAATGGTTTAACCATAGTCAACCTTGACTAGAAGACTAACCATGTGATTAGAATCATTTTTAGCTAATTAGATTTTAATAGCATTAGTCCTAATTAGGAAACAAATTGGCTTATTTTTAGGCTATTTTAACACATAGCTTTTAGCCTTTTTGCTATTGGGATTTCCTTGGACTTTAGTTGCATGGTGGCCCATCCCAAACCCTAACCTAACACTAGATACACCCCTTGGCCGCCCAAACAGCAGCCCCCCTCTTCATGTGCATATGAGTATTAGCCACCTATTTGCAAAAACCCTACAAATTGCCTTCTCCTCCAAATAGCCTATTTTTCTCGTTTCTAATCCAAATCCTTCTAAACGAAGTGTGTTGCGATCGTTGGGAGGAGAGGAACCTGTTGGAGACTTGCTAGTGAGGGATCGGTGTAACGCCCCAGAACCAGAATACTGGAGAGCGGGGGGTATACATAGCCAGCTACGTATAATGAAATGGAATCCACCTCACTATACGGTCACGGCTGTCTAGATATATGAGGGTTTAACTACAATCCATCAGTCTCCTATGGTCATGAACAAGCCTATTGTCTCAATCTCAAGCAAGCAATAATAGTTACAAGATGTCAGAGCACCAAATACATAATAGCAAGGCGTCCCATACATTACATACTGGGTGATCATGAAGCTAGTCGTACAAAATGTGAAGACTAGCAAGAGTTCAGTCATACATGATCAACCCTAGGATCTGTCAATCATGTTATAGCCCGTAGGCAGACAGTAAGTAAAGGTGCAATCGAGCTAACACGTGCTCGTCGGCTAAACGCCTCAAAAGAATAATTTTACATTAAAAGTGGGAGGACAAAAAGAAACCCACTCGTTGCCAGGGTTACGCCTGGTGGTCACCATCTGGCTAGAAGTTAGGTAGATCCTCTGGGACTGCTCCGATATCTGGCCATACAAAACCAGCTGGGTCAGACCCCAGAAAGAGCAAGTGCCATAAAGGAGGCTTCACTTAGGAACTAAAACCAGCAATTAGCACAAAAATATAATTTACAAATAAAAGACAGTAATTAAGGAAAAGCATGACAGGTGATATACGATGAGGTAACCATGGAACTATTCCGATAACCAAGTTACAACCCGTAAACCAAACAAGGACCGGGGTTGTAACTCTTCATCTGAACGGAGCTTGGTATCCCCACCATTTATCAATAAGGCCAGTATTAATAATCACGATCTTGACGTAAGATAAAGTATGTCGAGCAGGCCATGGAGTACAACAAGACAATAGACGAAGAGAGGACAAAGAACTGCTCCGGGAGCCAGGTTACAACCCTTAAACCAAACAAGGACCGGGGTTGTAACCCTTCGCCTGAACAGAACTGGACCCCTGATCGTTATCGTTAAGGCAAGCATCAATAATCATGTCGTGTCACAATCTTGAACAGGATCGGGACAAGACTAAGCTGGGATAAACTCCATTCAATCAATCACGGCCAATCAAGAGTACGACTTGATACTTTTAACTAACTAGGGTTATCACAGGCCTAGTTACTAGCAAGATGCAATGAGATTAACCCAACAGCCACAAGCCCTGCAGACCTTCCGGTTACCCAGGTTAGAAATTAGGGGTTAAATTCAGGTGGGTACATCGTCCAGGAAATGCATGTACCCTTAAGTGACACAGAGGGTGCAACACATAACAGTGTGCTGGAAATGTGCCCTACTCGACGGCAGGCTACAGATCCCTAGAGCGCCCAGGTAACGGGATTGCCTGTAGCTGGAAAATCTCTTCATGACTACTGGATTATTCTAGTTGTTAACCTTAGTCGATTTTAGTGGGTACCCCTGACCGTGGTACTCAGGGATCCCTGTCCTAGACATGATGCAAGACAAGACGGGTTTATTTGTACAAGCACAATCATCCACGGTGTCCAGGTCATTCATATTTGTCATGTCAAGCTAGCCGTCGCAACAGCAGTTCGAGAAATATCATGTCAGGCTTATTTGCCAAGAGTGCGCCACGGCGGACCACTATCAAGAATTATCATGTCAAGTTATCATGTCAAATTGTCAGGTCAAGTTATCATGTCAGGAGTGCACCACGACGGGTCACTATCGTGTTCTATTCTTATATTATCATGAATGAGAAAAACTTGCATACAATAACTAATGACATATTCTTGATGCCAAGGAAAAGATCTACAACTTTCATGTTTTGAGTTTTTCGAAATTCTGGCTAAAAAATAGCTTAACTTGGCAAAAACAGTCATTCTGTGCACTTTTTAAGCCAAAAATTCAATTCTGTGTAAAATATGCAAAAGGGGAGGGTTCCAGCGTAAAATTTCACATTCTGGATACAATCCAGCGTAATTTACGCAATTCCAGGGTTCCCTGCATAAAATATTACATTCTGGATATATTCCAGAGTAATTTACGCAATTTCAGGGTTCCATGCGTAAAATATTACATTCTGGATACATTCCAGCGTAATTTACGCAATTTCAGGGTTCCCTGCGTAAAATATTACATTCTGGATACATTCCAGCGTAATTTACGCAATTCCCTGCGTAAAATATTACATTCTGGATACATTCTAGCGTAATTTACGCAATTCCCTGCGTAAAATATTACATTCTGGATACATTCCAGCATAATTTACGCAATTCCATGCGTAAAATTTTATTTTACGCAAGCCTTCCTGCGTAAAATTTGATTTTACGCTAGCTCCCTGCGTAATTTTTCATTTTACGCCAGAATCAGATTCTTCAGCCGACATGAAAATTCAGAAAACTTGTTTTGGCCATAAAAACTTCATTTTAACTCGAAATGAGGTGAATCAAAAACCAAATTCACACGAAATTTCGTGCTCTTGCTCATGGAACTATTAGTTTTCGAAAATAACAAGTTTTAGTAGATCAAAACCAAGAAAACTCCAGTAACTCAAAGTAAAAATGTAGATCTAGAAGAATCTATCCATCAAAATTAAAAACTCCAAGTTCTAAAGAGGTTTATAATCATGTAAATAATAGAATGGAACAATAAAAATCAAGATCCCTCAAGAAGCAAGTTGCACTTGCCTAAACCTCTTGGTAGGTGGAGAGCAACGGTGAGGAAGAAGAAGAATGAATGATGAAAGAGAAAGAGGGTGGGGTTAATAAATGGGGATGGTGGTGGTAGGTAGGGGTTCACCTTGGTTCATGATGAACCAAGTAACCCAAGCCAAGCCGAACCAACCCAATCCTTCTCCTATCCGAATAAAACCAAGCTCCACTTAATCAAAATAAATCCATGAACGATAAATGACAATTAAACCACAATACTAAATATGAAAATAAACCATAACTAACTAATCAAAGAAAAGAGAAAATTACGGGTCAGAAATACGAGCACGTATAAAATACGTATTACGAATTTCGGGACACTACATCCTATCCACCTTAAAAGAATTCCGTCCTCGAAATTTAATTAAGAGGCTAGAGATGTCGGGACAGCTATACTATCGCAAGCAATCTACTCTACCAATCAATCATACAATCATACATGCAAACAAGGAATCGAAGTGCAAGGCATAAGAAAAATATTACACCTTATGAGCCAAACTGATTGGGATAACATGATCGGATATCATCCTTACACTCCCACGTTTGACTCTCCCAAGGAGCGATGAACTCAAGCAACACGAACTAAACTGATAGTCTTGCGCTTAAGGTCTCTCTCTTTGGTCAAATAGGGACACGGGCCTCTCCTCATACGAAAAGGTTGGTACCAATAACCGTTTTCGAATAATCTAGGACATGGCTCGGGCCCGGGATATACCGTTGTAATTAGGATACATGAAACATGACATGTGTCCCATATAACGACGGTGGAAAGCAAGACAATAGGACACATATACCTCTCTGCCGATTCTGGATCTGAGCTTGGACCTGGGCATACTGCTGGGGTCTCTGTAGCTGGAAAGCTAGGGCCTGAGGCGGCAATGGCCTCGGAGGCTGGTACTGCTGCTGCGGCTGGACTGGGGCTGGCCCCCTTACCGAGGGATTATTCTGGGCCGATGATGAACTGGCCCTATTCGGACAGGACCCAATCTTGTGGTCCGGTGCCCCACAAGCCAAACATAATCCCTGCGCTCTGCGACACTCTGAAACAACGTGTCCTGGCTTCCCACAATGAGTGCAGCCTATTACGGAAGACTGCTTCGGCTTCTGTTGTGGAGGGGACGTGACCGATATCACTGAGGCCGCCTACCTCGGAGTTCCAATTGTCAAAGCCCTGACTGCCAGGGCTGGTGCTGTCGACTGGGTCATCTGGCCGTGAGATCGCTTCCGACCTTCGGTCCTGTCCACGATCCTGTGGGAGGTATACTCGTGCCTCCTAGCTGCCCTCAACACTGCATCAAAAGTCTGATGCTCGAACTGCTCAACTGCCAACAAGATCTCCAGGTGAAGTCCCTGCTGGAACTGCTGGGCTCTATCATACTCGGTTGCCACCAAAGTAGGAGCAAACCGACTGAGTCTGGAAAACTTGGCCGCATATCCGTCGACCGTTCTGCCTCCTTGCTTCAGATTGGTAAACTTGGTCTGTAGATCATACCGAGCCACCACATCGAAGTACTTAGTCTGGAATCTCTCTCTGAATAGTGCTCATAGAATAGGGGTCACTAATCCCACGGCCTGTGCTGCCCACCAGCTGCGGACAAGATCCAATAACTGTAGACGTACCACGGCCACCTTCTCGTCCTCCGGAGTTCTGGCTGCCTCTAGAATGACTTCAGTATCCTGGAGCCATGCGTCAGCAGCGATAGCATCTTCACTGCCATCGAAGAATGGAGGGTTCAGGCGCTTGAAACTGTTCGCTACACTGTTCCTTGGATGACCGCCTCTGTTCAGAGCATCTTCCACTTCCTGGTGCAATGCATCGCCTCGACGATCTTGGGAAGCTAACAAGGTTCTGATGAGACCTACCAAAGTGCCATCATCAGGCTCTACAGGCTGAACTGGCTGAACTGGTGGCTCTGGATCCCCGGTAGGCATGACTCGGGATGCTGCTCCTGAGTGCTGGGCCTGACCTTCTAGTTGCTGCTGGTCCACGGGAGGTGATCCGCCTTGCTGATCGGCAGGTCCAGGTTCAATGCCGCTGAAGAAGACGACATGGGAACAATAAGGAAGGACCAGGACAGATCAACGATTTACAAGCATGTGATCAGGACAAGAATTTCAGGAATCAAGAGGATACGAGCAGAGATCAAGGGCGAGTACTGATTGAGACATCTATTCGGTAAACCTTCACATATCTTGATTGACAAGACCTGTATGGGCCACCACTAAAACCATATAACGCCCCAGAAACAGAATACTGGAGAGCGGGGGGCATACATAGCCAGCTACGTATAATGAAATGGAATCCACCTCACTATACGGTCACGGCTATCTAGATATATGAGGGTTTAACTACAATCCATCAGTCTCCTATGGTCATGAACAAGCCTATTGTCTCAATCTCAAGCAAGCAATAATAGTTACAAGATGTCAGAGCACCAAATACATAATAGCAAGGCGTCCCATATATTACATACTGGGTGATCATGAAGCTAGTCGTACAAAATGTGAAGACTAGCAAGAGTTCAGTCATACATGATCAACCCTAGGATCTGTCAATCATGTTATAGCCCGTAGGCAGACAGTAAGTAAAGGTGCAATCGAGCTAACACGTGCTCGTCGGCTAAACGTCTCAAAAGAATAATTTTACATTAAAAGTGGGAGGACAAAAAGAAACCCACTCGTTGCCAGGGTTACGCCTGGTGGTCACCATCTGGCTGGAAGTTAGGTAGATCCTCTGGGACTGCTCCGATATCTGGCCATACAAAACCAGCTGGGTCAGACCCCAGAAAGTGCAAGTGCCACAAAGGAGGCTTCACTTAGGAACTAAAACCAGCAATTAGCACAAGAATATAATTTACAAATAAAAGACAGTAATTAAGGAAAAGCATGACAGGTTATATACGATGAGGTAACCATGGAACTATTTCGATAACCAAGTTACAACCCGTAAACCAAACAAGGACCGGGGTTGTAACTCTTCATCTGAACGGAGCTTGGTATCCCCACCATTTATCAACAAAGCCAATATTAATAATCACGATCTTGACGTAAGATAAAGTATATCGAGCATGCCATGGAGTACAACAAGACAATAGACGAAGAGAGGACACAGAACTCCTCCGGGAGCCAGGTTACAACCCTTAAACCAAACAAGGACCGGGGTTGTAACCCTTCGCCTGAACAGAACTGGACCCCTGATCGTTATCGTTAAGGCAAGCATCAATAATCATGTCGTGTCACAATCTTGAACAGGATCGGGACAAGACTAAGCTGGGATAAACTCCATTCAATCAATCACGGCCAATCAAGAGTACGGCTTGATACTTTTAACTAACTAGGGTTATCACAGGCCTAGTTACTAGCAAGATGCAATGAGATTAACCCAACAGCCACAAGCCCTGCAGACCATCCGGTTACCCAGGTTAGAAATTAGGGGTTGAATTCAGGTGGGTACATCGTCCAGGAAATGTATGTACCCTTAAGTGACTCAGAGGGTGCAACACATAACAGTGTGCTGGAAATGTGCCCTACTCGACGGCAGGCTACAGATCCCTAGAGCGCCCAGGTAACGGGATTGCCTGTAGCTGGGAAATCTCTTCATGACTACTGGATTATTCTAGTTGTTAACCTTAGTCGATTTTAGTGGGTAACCCTGACCGTGGTACTCAGGGATCCCTGTTCTAGACATGATGCAAGACAAGACGGGTTCATTTGTACAAGCACAATCATCCACGGTGTCCAGGTCATTCATATTTGTCATGTCAAGCTAGCCGTCGCAACAGCAGTTCGAGAAATATCATGTCAGGCTTATTTGCCAAGAGTACGCCACGGCGGACCACTATCAAGAATTATCATGTCAAGTTATCATGTCAAATTGTCAGGTCAAGTTATCATGTCAGGAGTGCACCACGGCGGGTCACTATCGTGTTCTATTCTTATATTATCATGAATGAGAAAAACTTACATAAAATAACTAATAACATATTCTTGAAGCCAAGAAAAAGATCTACAACTTTCATGTTTTGAGTTTTTCGAAATTCTGGCTAGAAAATAGCTTAACTTGGCAAAAACAGTCATTCTGTGCACTTTTTAAGCCAAAAATTCAATTCTGTATAAAATATGCAAAAGGGGAGGGTTTCAGCGTAAAATTTTACATTTTGGATACAATCCAGCGTAATTTACGCAATTTCAGGGTTCCCTGCATAAAATATTACATTCTGGATACATTTCAGCATAATTTACGCAATTTCAGGGTTCCCTGCGTAAAATATTATATTCTGGATACATTCCGGCGTAATTTACGCAATTTCAGGATTTCGTGCGTAAAATATTACATTCTGGATACATTTCAGCGTAATTTACGCAATTTCAGGGTTCCCTGCGTAAAATATTACATTCTGGATACATTCCAGCGTAATTTACGCAATTTCAGGGTTTCCTGCGTAAAATATTACATTCTGGATACATTCCAGCATAATTTACGCAATTTCAGGGTTCCCTGCGTAAAATATTACATTCTGGATACATTCCAGCGTAATTTACGCAATTTCCTGCGTAATATTACATTCTGGATACATTCCAGCGTAATTTACGCAATTCCCTGCGTAAAATTTCATTTTACGCAAGCCTTCCTGCGTAAAATTTGATTTTACGCTAGCTCCCTGCGTAATTTTTCATTTTACGCCAGAATCAGATTCTTCAGCCGACATGAAAATTCAGAAAACTTGTTTTGGCCATAAAAACTTCATTTTAACTCGAAATGAGGTGAATCAAAAACCAAATTCACATGAAATTTTGTGCTCTTGCTCATGGAACTATTAGTTTTCGAAAATAACAAGGTTTAGTAGATCAAAACCAAGAAAACTCCATGAACTAAAAGTAAAAATGTAGATCTAGAAGAATCTATCCATCAAAATTAAAAACTCCAAGTTCTAAAGAGGTTTATAATCATGTAAATAAAGGAATGGAATAATAAAAATCAAGATCCCTCAAGAAGCAAGTTGCACTTGCCTAAACCTCTTGGTAGGTGGAGAGCAACGGTGAGGAAGAAGAAGAATGAATGATGAAAGAGAAAGAGGGTGGGGTTAATAAATGGGGATGGTGGTGGTAGGTAGGGGTTCACCTTGGTTCATGATGAACCAAGTAACCCAAGCTAAGCCGAACCAACCCAATCCTTCTCCTATCCGAATAAAACCAAGCTCCACTTAATCAAAATAAATCCATGAACGATAAATGACAATTAAACCACAATACTAAATATGAAAATAAACCATAACTAACTAATCAAAGAAAAGAGAAAATTACGGATCAGAAATACGAGCACGTATAAAATACGTATTACGAATTTCGGGACACTACAATCGGAGGCATTGGACCGGAGGAAATCGGCATCGATGCGTTTGGAGGATCGTTTTATTGAGATATTGACTCTCAATAGGTAAACCCCTCTAAACACTTGTTAATCCCAATTTTTTATCGTATATGCATCCATATAGGTACCCCAGACCTGTGCATGAATTTTGGTAGTTTTTTGTATTCGTTTGATAGGCATATCGGACACGTGTCGGTCTATTGGAACACGTGTTCGATGAAATGCCACTTAGAACTGAAAGTTGGTATTTTTCGATTCTGTTTTCACAAATTTCTTGCTGTTATTATTTGAAATAACTTTTGCGAAGATGGATCTTGATTGGACACGAATTTAGTGTCCGAATCGGACACGAACATGCGTGCATGAGTCCCGTGCACGGCCTAGTGCATGCCCAGCTGTTCGAGTGTCATAACTCGACGCGCAGGACTCAGTTTTGCGTGAAATTTCATGGAAACGTGGGGGCAAACTCTGCCCATGTGCTCCTAAAATTTCACGACGTTTCCTAAAGCGTGTGCGGAGAAATCTAACGTGCACGGGTCAGCCCGCACTGTGCACACGGCTGAAAAGTGCCGCTGACATGGCCTTCGTACGCGAACACGACATGATGAAGACCCGTTCCAGGAGCATGGACATGTAGCCCTAGACCTAGGCAAACCCTAGACTCGACCACCTGGCACGACGTGGCTCGTATCGCGAGCTACGGACGTCGACACGCGCCCACGAGGCCGCACGTGCACGTGCGTACAGCCCCTGCAGTCTGAGTGTCATAACTCGACGCACAGGATACAATTTTATGTGAAATTTTATGGACACATAGGGGCAACCTCTGCCCACGTGCTTCTAAAATTTCACAAGATTTTATTGAGTATTCACTAAGTTATCGTGTCTGCACTGATTCGGCTGATACCGTGCACGCGCGTACGTGCCCGTGCGATACGCACTTCGTGGACACGATACGGACACGGGTTCGACCCCGTGAGTACCCGAGCACGTCACACACGTATACACCTTCGTGTTTGCTAAGTTTCACAAGTTCTAGTTGTGTATTTTGAGAATTAGGTATTGAGTTGGGTTTTTGTATTTGTGTTGGGTTATATTTGATTGGATTTTTGTTTGAAATCGATTTTCTGAGTATAAACTCAGAATTTTGAGTTTGATGTTGGTTTTAGATTAGTTTACTAGTTCAATTTTGTAGTTAAACTATGATTTACATTCTTTGTATTTAAATCTCTATATGTTATATATAATTCCTTGTATATAAATGTCTATTTATATATATACATAGTGTTAGTATAAATATAGAGGCTTATATATATGTTTTGGTTCTTGTGAGTTGGATTTATTGGGGGCAGCCACTAGCAGTAGCCCTACCTTCACACAAACACAGCACACCCCTCCCCTCTTTCCCTTCTCTTATATATATATATATATATATATATATATATATATATATATATATATTATATATATATATATTTTTTATATATTTATATATATAAATATATAAATATATAAATATATATATATTTATATATATATTATATATATATATATATATATATATATATATATATATATATATATATATATATATATATGTATTATATATTGAATGAATGAATATATGTATATATTGTGATTTGCTATTAGATACAACCTAGGGATTTGTGAGTTAGTTAGAAATGACCAAATAAGCCTAACTTGGCATAGTTGACTAGCGAGTTGACCAAGTTGATAAAAGTCAACTTTGGGTCAAACTTGATCCAAATCGACTCAAACGGACTTAGAATGACTTGATAACTTGTGTTTGACCTAAAAATTGGTAGATGGACTAGTTGACTTATAGTTGACCAGGTTTAACCAGGGTTGACCAGAGTTGACCTTAACCTAGAAGGACGAAGAATCATTTAGAATGAATTGTAGGCTATTCTTATTTTATATTAGACACTTTGTAACCTATGGTTGTTCTAAATAGGACTTTGTGACTCCAGTTTGGACTCATATTCTCATCAGGCATTCGGAATACCAAGCGAGTACATTCTCTGATAGTTATTTTATTACTTGTCGATTTCTATATTTCAGTTCTAGTCAGTTCTATTTGATTCTCTGTTACAAACATGGATTGATATTTCTAGAATTCATGTATACGACACATATACCTTACTTGTCTAGCCTCTATTACAAGAACCACTACAGGAATCACCTACAAGTAACTTCATGTTTTGGCTAGATTTGTTCTTGATTTACGTTTCGTGTTATGGATTCGCCCATATTTGGCGGGCGGGGAAATACCTGAGTAGACATGTACATTCCCAAATACTCGAACCACCTCCCTGTGAATTATACAAGAACGATAGCCATCCCACACTTGGCTAGTGTGTGATGTGCCGGATTATCCCTAGTCGTTTACATGTCGATCTCAGTATTTTAAAACACACTGTGTGTATTGTTAAGAATCTTTACTAGAATCACCACAAGAATATTTATTAGAATCATCACAAGAACCATTACAAGAATCACCCTACTAGAATCATTGAATGGAATCACACTTGACATATATTGTACCACCTGGACTCATATCACATTACTCTAGTTCAGCTAGTTATATTTAGAGTCTTTATTGCCATGATCTTCTGTCTCTCGGTATTTACTCTCCTTGTTCTAACTGTTTCTCCATTTTTACTACTATGCTTCATCAATATAACTGTCTATAATTGTTTTATAGTCTTTGTCATTTACTTGGAGTTTCTTGATGAGATGTGTTCGTTCCTTTCCTGACTGGATCGTTGACAAAATATTACAGATGTTAGCCCTAAGGATAAATGCCCTACTTGCTACGGATCTTGAGAGGGATTAGCTACCTTTGCCCCCGACTCTCAGGAGTGATCGGGAGACTAGTCTAGTAGACTTGCTATAGAATTTATGTTTAGAACTTGAGTTGCAATAATTGAGAGCTGACTTATTTTGAGTTGTTTTGAGATATTATCATTTAGTAGTTTTTATTTTTATTTGTTTTCTTTTATTTATAGAATTCTGTGTTATCCTATCGTGCTTAGACTGTGATTGAGTTATATTATTTCTATACTTGTCCTATGTTTGGAGTTAAGATTTAAAGACAAGTACATTATATAATTGCGTGAGTTATTTTAGATAGTGACCTAGTACAGCATTTTACTGTCGATTCTGCGGCGTAGGCTGGGTGTTGTTACGTACTTGTACCCTTACGCTGGATGCAGGTCATGACAGGTTTCCACCTCCTATATAAGGAGAACCTCCATTGCTCCATTTTTCATAAATTCTAAAACTCCAAAATCTACCACCACAACCCAATATGTGCATCGTGTCCGTGCCCTCCCCATCCACTATAGCATTTTTATTATAATTACAAACTGTATTGTTCGACAAACTCGGACGTGAATTGTCCTGTTAACTCACTCCTACCGGGTCGAACACTCCCCGACACGAATTCATCCTATCCCAACGCCACAGCCTTCAAGTCCAGCCCGACACCATCTCCGATAACCACCCCCGAACCCCGAACCACCACGGCAATACCACATTCACCGTCACCACCGCCCAAGGCAGCCACCACCGCCGTCATCCCCAATAGCCTTCCAACACCACCACCACCACCATCGCCACACAAAGAATGGAGGCAAGGGGAGAGAGCCCTAACCTGACCATGTTAGCGTCTTCGAGCAACCATCAACTCGTCGGGTCTTCCTCCCCCATGTCGTCGGATCAAGCGCCGGATCCCTCCGTCGAGCCCTCCGGTAACCACTCCCTTCCCGTCTCTCTTCTTTCCCTTAAAACTTAGAAAACCCTTCGATTTGGGGGAGAGGGGATGTTCAGTTACTATTTATTAGTTTTGATGATTGGTGTTTTCCTCTTCCCGAGAGAGAAGACAAAACTTTTGATCTTTGCTTGTACTCCCTCAAAAAGAGAGGAGCAGCAGCAAAGGCTGCTGAATAAAACAAAGCATGTCTACTTTTGAGTGTTATTTTATGTATTATCACTATTATTTTTAGATGACTAAGATTCATGGTGAATATTAGACTTTTGTATTTTCTATCATTAAGTACTAGTATATTGACATTTACTATTAATATTATTATTCTGTTAAAAGAAATTAAAATTAATTATAAATTTTTAACCTAAATTATACCTTAACAAAATAGGGTCAAAATGGTTATTGTGGAAATTTCTAGCTATTCTCGAAATATAGTATTGGGCTTAGAAGCCAAAGTATTGTTATATATATACATTTTGGTATTTCAAAAATTAAGCTCTTGACCAAAAGTATATTATTACAATTTTTAAGGTACTAAATGGTAGTAATATTTTTCTAAGCTAAGTAAATTATAGTTTTGCCCTAAAAGGATTTTCTGGTATGTTTTATAAGGGTAGTTTTTCCAAAGATACTTTTAAATAATATTCTAAAACCTATTTTGACTAATAAAATCTATTTTTCAAGTAATGCAAATATTTTCTAAAAATATTTTATGAGTATCTACTCTCCACAAAATTTTTTTCTCTTGTCATCACTAATCGTGACTGCTCATTCATTCCTATCACCTCGCGGATTCAGATTCCTCTATATCGACCATGACTATCAGACCAAACAGGACTTGTTGGATTACCGCACCACACCAGGCACAAACACCAGGCAAGATACCTTGCCATACTTACTGCTTAGATTTAGTTGCATCTTATTATTCAGTTATTGTATATTTTTTGCACTTTTATTTTCAGTTATTATTTTTCTTCTTGTATATTGGCCTAGAGTTAAGAGACTACCGTCAATATAGTGCATCTCATTAACTTGTCACGATTGTACACGAGTTGTGTGTGAGCTGGGAGTAACATATAGAGGTCACTTGCGTGTTGGCTGATCACCCGTGCACATGCGTAGAAATAACTGTCAATAGATGCATGTTAGAAGACTTGCCAGTTATTAAGTATAAAACAATGTTGTTGAAGCGACATGTGTTGGTGTGTCGTGGTTACGATGCACGTATAGTATCATTGGGGGGAGAGGACAACTACTAGCATAGGGGCTATATTTACTTTTACACACATTGCTCGGCCGATAGTGACTTGTACGAGTGCTACTTTCTGCCCTAGGCCGATAGTGACTCGGATGAGCGCTACTTACTGCCACTCTTTATTTACTCTGCTAATCCTACAGCCCCTGCGTAGAATGTTGTCCTCAAAGTGCATATCACTTAGATGGTTAAGGACCCAGTTGTATTGTAGTTTTTTAGTACTTATATTTGTAGTTATAATGGCATGTTCTTCCTGTATCTTGTTACATCCCTCTGAGGACTTGGTGATTTCTCTAAGTGTATTTTATGATTTTTGCAGGTGCTCTAGCCAAGGCCATAGTTTACAATCTACCTTCGTGATGCTAGCTCTTGGATCGTCTTTCGGTTCGCTCGACCCTTCTATCGTTGCTATGTATTTCTCTCTATTTAGTTGGTAGTGGATTTGTCTCCGCCCAACGTTTGTACAAATGACATTTTTAAGTTGATTTCATGATATATTTATTTGTGAATGAGATTAGTTTTATGTCTTCATACATTTTACGACTTACGTATACATACGAGGGTTCCATATACTTCGTATGTATACAGCTGACATGTCTGCGTACTTAGTCCTTGTATTTTGGTACTGGGGCGTTACATATTTTTTTGGTGGCCCATTCAGCTCAAGTTTATCACTTCGGTTACATTATTATACCGATGTGAGCCTGCAGATAGGATTAGAGTGTAGAAATCTCATCCACATTGTAGCTGCCCTTCCCAGGAAATTAGAATATTTTATTATTATTATTTATTTTATTGGAATGGTGATTTTAGATTTTATAAATAATTAAATAGTTAATTATTTCGGTAGATGATTTTTAGCCATAGTTGAGATTTGGGGTATAAGGTGACTAGGAATCATGGCACGGAAAGCTCAGTGGCGTGCTTTGGCTAGCGTTTGGTCATGGTAGGGGAAGGCCGAACCATAGTGATGTCCTAACTAAGAAAACTAGGCCAAGTTATAACATGGCCATTATAAATAGTTAATTATTTATTATTAAATTTATTGACTTCATAGCGACCCAGTTGTAACGAACCAGCCCGGACTGGACCTGTACCAAGTCCAAGCCCAGGTAGTCATGTAGTGGGACCAAATACGACCTTGTAGACATGTTTGGTGAATGCAAAGATTTTGTATATATTTTAGCAATTGACAATTATTCTCTAAATATTTTATTATATATATATTATAGGTATTATTAATAGTAAATAGCGTCTTAGAGTATTGGTACCCTTTTCTAGGGCCAAATATGTTCACCAAGACTTGTTGGGTTGTTTTAACGGGTTTCTGGTATTATGGTGTTTATTCAGATGTAAAGATATATGTGTATGTAAATATATAAAGATATATTATATGGGCGTATGTATACATGTATATGAATATATGTGTGTATGGGTATATATATATAATATATTATATTTACGTGCGTATATATGTATATAAATGTATATATATACGTGTATATTGAAATGTATATGTGTATATATGTGCAAGTATACATATATATAAATATATATGTACTTGTGTGTATGTATAAATATATACATATATATGTTTAGGTATTAAGCTATAAATGAAATAAAAGAATAAGAAAAAGAATAACAAAGAAAAAGAGAAAGAAAGGAGTTGATCCTGAGCCCAGCCCACCAGGACCCGGCCCAAACCGAATTCCCCACAGGACAACCCGAGCTCCCCAAACACTTAAACCCTCGATCCAGACTTCACGGTTTATATATAAACGAATTCGTATATATCTAACAGAGAGCGGAAGAGAGCGGGATCAAAAACCCCAAACCCTAACCTTGGACCGCGCGCCGCCGACCCCCCTTCCCTGGGCGTGCCCCACGCGCGCGCGCGCCGCTAGGAGCACCGCCGGCCGGCCACTCAGCCGCACGCGCACAGCGCAGCGAAGGCTGGAGCAGCAGCAGTTGCAGCCCGCGAAGCTCTGTTCATGGCCGAATTCCTGACACCACGATCCATCGTTTCGTAAATCGATTGCGCAGGTATGAAGCTAACCTATAGCCCTTCAATTTCCTTCAAATAAGTTTGAATTAATTCGCATCGTGCGCGTCGCAAATCGATTCCCAAAACTGGGAAAAATCTCGATTTCCAGGATATAGAAACTGCCCCAACGTCCGATGTTTACGGTCGATTTGTGACCAGAACATCGCGAGTTTTAGAAAACCGCTTGAACAGATTTCTAGCCAACCTAACCGAGATGGAAACCTAATTTTTATTTAATTTTAGTCGATTAAACAAAAAGATAAATCGGTTTAAATATCAGGAAAAACCTGTTTTAAAAACAATAAAATCGCTCCACACGACGTGCGTCACGCCAATCCGGACGACGTGGTCGCGTACCGAAAGGATCAAAAGCTGCGTAACAGCTTAGTGGTCGTGTGGGCTTTGACGGAATTCAAATTGGTCGCGTGTGCGCGACGAATTTGATGCGTATCCGTCGAAATTCCCCGTATCGTGTACTTTGCAAATTCTCCAATTACTTTGTGCACGCTCATCGAATCGAGACGAAACTTGCGCCAACAGGACCGTATCGTTTTTCTGGTTCTGTATGCCAAGTTTGGTCTGATTCTGAGACAGTTGATAAAATCACCGTTTTGTGGGCCCTACGGTCCCACTCAACGGGCGATTTTGTGCACGGCCCGCCGGAATCCAACTCTGGACACACGGTTGGGTTCGTATCAGAAAACTGGATCCGTAGACATATAGTTTGATGACTTTAGAGATCGTTGACTCTGGCACGCTTTTCGGTGCAAAGCGGATCCAACAGCGGACATCGTTTTTGCCCGAAATTACCGTTTTGCCCCTGTGTCCAGAATTGAACTTAAGGACAGGCAATCCTAGCTAATTGGACTATTCTGAGATCATTGGTATTGTTTATTTCAGCATCCGAGGACTGTTGTACGGGTTTTGACTATTGGGGGCATATTGAGTGATTTGGATCATCGGTTTCACCAGCAGAGGACCACAGGCGAGTACAGTTTATTGTCTGCATTTCGATATTGATTTTCACTATATTTCATTGATTGGCCATTGATTATGTGATTATTTTCTAGTATAAATTGTTGAGTCGGGAATGAGAAGTACCAACGATGTGTGATCTGACCTTAGACAATGTAGACAGTGATTTATTATTGCAAAGTAGACAGTGTAGACAGTGATTTATTTATTGCAAAGTAGACAGTGTAGACCGTGATTATTATTACATTTAAACTGTGTAGATCATGATTATTAATTTGTAGACAATGTTTTTTTATTTCAATATTTGCTGTATACAGTGTAACTTTAGACAGTGTAACTTTAGACAGTGTAGACAGTGTAACTTTAGACAGTGTAGACAGTGTCGTATAATTGTCCCGAGATCGATCACATATCAAAGGTACTTCTAGCAGTTGGGGAAAGTCTGTTGTGTCTATTTATTTACTATTGGTTTTCTGTATTTCCTATTTATTTTCAAAACTCATAATTGATGTCTAACCTTTGTTTTATAGTCATCTTCTTTATTTGAAATTGCATTCAGTGAATTATGCTCGTTCCATTCCTGACTGGAAACCAATATTTTCAGGTTAGCCGTGGATTCACTTAGCATGGGAGATACGGGGATACTTGCAGACAGGAGCTTAGAGACTAGCTAGATAGTTGTGTGGTAGTCATTCTGTAATTGTACAAGTTTATGTTTCTGTAAAAGTAAAACTTGTGCTCTTTATAAATTAAATTAAATTTGTGAATGAGTATTATTTGTGATTTTTATCTTCATGGCCGTGACAGCGTTCTACCGCCGACACTGCAGCGTAGGCTGGCTTGGACATGTCTCGTATCCGTTTAAAAAAAAACGGGTGCGGGTCGTGACAAGTTTTTGTGGTGGCCCATGCAGGTCAGTCTTTGCAAATTATGCGAACTCGTGATAGTACTTAAGTTAGTTTTACTATTCCGAGCCTGTGACTAGGAAATGCTCATTCACGAATTAGAAATTAATTTAATTTACGAGAATGACTAGGACTAGGAGTCCCTTATACAAATTTACCGATGGGTAGTCTAGGCCATGCAATGTAGATAAGGAGTTATTAATTTTGATAGTTATCAGACCCCTATAGATACACTAGTATCTCTTGATATGACGATGTAATCTAATTTGGATAGATTATTCCCTTGGTAAGGCAGGGCTTCATAGAATTAATGATCTAACCTTGATAAATGGTGCAATTCTTTCTCCTTGCCCATTGGATATCATCCTTACATCTTGGTCAAACTGCCTATTTAGTTCCTATTCTTGCCCTAAGAATTGTTATTTTTATGTTATCCATAGATGAACCTCAAGTTAGTTTCGATTCAAGTTTTTCCTCAAAGGTTTGAATACACATGGATAGATACTAGGATGTTTATATTTCTTTGTCTTCAGTTATTTCCCTCCTTGTTCGATTTTCTATTCTAAGGATTATGACTGATAGATACTTACGCTTTATTGCATAGTCAACTTGTTCGAATTTCTAGAAGCCCATGATTTTTACTGATATAGTTAAAGGAATGTTAGTTAACCCATAATGACAGGACAGCAGCGCACTGTCACCATTTATTTGAATTATGGAGACTATGGATCCACTGCATCCAGCAGCGCACTGGCAAGGCACGATCCCTAGAGTTGGAATAGGTTTAAGGAAATGCAGGTTATAGAATATTTCTAAACTATAGCTAGTGGTCCTCTCTTGATCGTAATTACCCTTGTGCCAATATTGGTTAGAGTTAAGAAGTATTTGATTTTGTATCACATATGAATCACGAAACAAAGGGTTTACCACAGCCAGAGTATACGGGCAAGGCATAACTCTCGGTGGAATGATTTCAGACGTGATTACAAGTTAAGGATACTATAGAGGATAGGACAGTGCCCTGTGTTTCCATAAGATCCGAAGCCAATATTGGTGGAAGTTTGTAAGTTGGATAGAACGTCTCCCGATCTAGCATTCCGTGGTCCTTGTGACCTATTGACGAGGATATCGATTGACACTAATAGGTTTACCTAGAATATAGAATTTAGAATGTCCATAACCCATTAGTCGACCAAGTCCTTGTGGATCAGAAGATAGTAGGAAGACTGTATAAGCAAGAACACCGGGTAAGGTTTGATTCTCACCAAACCCGAACTACTTGTGCCTTCTTTCAAAAATCTTGTATACTTGTAATTTGACTATTTTGACCAATGTTGCTATCACAGCCTAGTTTTGCAAGCTCACTCTGTTCTCGAGCTTGATTCAAGACATGTGTTTAGTGGGGACGCCTGCTAACTTATTGTCTAATCAGAATCAGTGTATTATGGTCTGATCAACCATGATGCATTTGGTTCGCTCTTCGTTTAAGTATACTACGTGGATGGAGATATATAGGTATCTAGGCTCTCATCCACGACTGCTTTGACAATTCCTTTTAAAATTATACATTCGTCCTTGAATCACGTAATTGTATTCAGTGACATCTCCCTTGAACTCTTTATTGTTTTTATCTTTCACTGATTTGGAAAGGCGGAAGCTCATAATTGGTAGAGAGATACAGAGTATCCCCATGGTTATAATAGTGTATACACAAGTGTAGCTACCATCGGCTAGTCATATGACTGAGTTACTTGTTCTCCTCTCGACCCTCAAACTATTATTGGGACTTTCAAGCCATCTAAATTTGAGAACGGGTAGGATTTTACCCTTAGTCAAAATGCCAACCAGGAGACTATTTCTATTCTCAAGAAATAATTCATTGTGTCTCTAAATATTTTCTTGAATATTGCCTTTACTTTCAACCCTTATGCATTGACTCAACCGTCCCTCGACCGAAGCCCACAGTTTAGACATGAGATGAATAGACAAGGCTAAGGACAATAATTTACCGTGACTATGGTAGACATTCATCCCGAGATGGATTTCCAACAAGTATTACCCTAGTCACGTAAATTTTATCATTAAAGCCTAACTAGTACGGGAACCCCACAGTCACTAGCTTAGCCAATACCGTAGCTTAAATACCCTGTCATATTATGACCTACCAGTTGTCAACAGCAATGCATGATCACTAAAACTCATGTATACTGTGGACGAGTAGGTCATTCTATTTTATCGACCATGTGTCGTTGCACACGCACTCGTTTTCCAACTATTGAGGAACGACCCTTGACTTGACTAATATCAATCGTATCCCAATACGTCGTGCCTTATTCCCTATTAACAAAGAGTCGAGGTACAGTATCCGGACTTTGGAAACCCTCTATCCTCAATATTCATAAGACCACGTCCTATTCTAAGGTGGGTAGACTGTAAGCCTTCCAAAATTTTGGGATATACAGGGATTACCGATTGATTTGAATAACTTCCATTAGGATGATAATTAGTGCTCCAGAGACTCCCACTTTCCATTTAGATCATTTAGTGTCCCCGACCGTGTCATTTATATTCGGAGCACGTGACCATCGGTTATCTTCCAACAAATTTTATATGCAAGATCTAGACGAGTCCACCTTCATCTAGGTATATCATGTCCCACTCAAACCTGTCCTTTTGTACTCTATTTTTATGGTACGACTTTCAGGTAAAAAGGACGAGATATAATCATTACCATCATACCGGTATGCTTTCCGATTTTCATTAGAGCTTCAACTTCGACTCGAATCTTACGACCAATATATGGTTGTGGTTTACCCAAAGCCCACTACGCACAAGCCACTAGTGTGCCACTCAATTAAGACTTTATGTGCTGCTTAAACACAAAAGTCACTAGAGGCACATTTTGGGACCTTAGGAACCTAGCTAACCAACTTGACGGGCAACTAGCTCAACCATTGAGTGAAATCTATTCTAGGTTACCCTAACCTAGTAGAAATAGTCTTATCATAGGGATCTTGTCCAGTCCATATATATTGAAATCCAAGGTTCGTTCGACCAACGATTGATATACAATCAAGGAATCCATTAAGACCCAGTGAAACCCATCCAGACAAACCCCCATATTTGGACTATAAAATCGAACTATTTGAAATAGGCTCCTATATCTATTATGTGTCCCCATCTCTTAGAATGTGATGTCCTTCGTAACCATTATTCTATCTATTTGGACGTCGCTGGGCGATCTTGCATTGCATTCATATTCCTTGCTCGTGTGTAAAAAAAAAAATCACAGGAAAGATCACAACCTTGATTTCTCAAATTCTGTTTTCTTATGGAACTTGTTCAAAATTTCGAGAACATAATTTTTGCATTGCGCGGATTGCAAGCCCTCTAAGAAACGAAGGGTTCTTCGATTTCGCAAGTGACTGGACTAGAGTAGCCCAATCTAGCAAATAGGTTAATGATTTATAGACTTTCATTCTATCTGCATCATTGGATACACTCTACCGCTCGTGAAACTTCATAAATGCTCTCGATTATTCTTCTTTATCCTCCTGTCCTTCCTATTTCAGAGTGACGAATGGTCACGCTTATTAGAATTTAGCAATATTTCTTTAGCAACTTGTGTAAATTTGTTGCATGTTAGATTCTGGGTTATTTGATAGATCTGAGAGGTTTATAGGTGTCATATTCAATAGATATCATTTGGTAGAAATTATAGAAATTAGTTGGATGATTATAAAATTTTAGTAACCTAGCTTTGAGGGAGTAGTGTGACCAAAGGTGGGTAGAAGTCCCCTATATTTTTGTAGTTGCCAAAATGGATAATGAGAAGGATATGAACTATTTTTGAGGAAAAAAAAATCAAGGAGATTAGGATAAGGGTAGAATTCTTTTTGAATTTAAGGAATAGTTATGAGTTAGAATTTCGAGGACGAAATTATTTTTAAGGTAGGTAGATTTGTAGCTGCCCTTCCCAGGAAATTAGAATATTTTATTATTATTATTTATTTTATTAGAATGGTAATTTTAGATTTTATAAATAATTAAATAGTTAATTATTTTGGTAGATGATTTTTAGCCATAGTTGAGATTTGGGGTATAAGGTGACTAGGAATCATGGCACGGAAAGCTCAGTGGCGTGCTTTGGCTAGCATTTGGTCATGGTAGGGGAAGGCCGAACCATAGTGATGTCCTAACTAAGAAAACCAGGCCAAGTTATAACATGGCCATTATAAATAGTTTAATTATTTATTATTAAATTTATTGACTTCATAGCGACCCAGTTGTACCGAACCAGCCCGGACTGGACCCGTACCACCAGGTAGTCATGTAGTGGGACCAAATACGACCTTGTAGACATGTTTGGTGAATGCAAAGATTTTGTATATATTTTAGGAATTGATAATTATTCTCTAAATATTTTATTATATATATATTATAGGTATTATTAATAGTAAATAGCGTCTTAGAGTATTGGTACCCTTTTCTAGGGCCAAATATGTTCACCAAGAATTGTTGGGTTGTTTTAGCAGGTTTCTGGTATTATGGTGTTTATTCAGATGTAAAGATATATGTGTATGTAAATATATAAAGATATATTATATGGGCGTATGTATACATGTATATGAATATATGTGTGTATGGGTATATATATATAATATATTATATTTACGTGCGTATATATGTATATAAATGTATATATATATACGTGTATATTGAAATGTATATGTGTATATATGTGCAAGTATACATATATATATAAATATATATGTACTTGTGTGTATGTATAAATATATACATATATATGTTTAGGTATTAAGCTATAAATGAAATAAAAGAATAAGAAAAAGAATAACAAAGAAAAAGAGAAAGAAAGGAGTTGATCCTGAGCCCAGCCCACCAGGACCCGGCCCAAACCGAATTCCCCACAGGATAACCCGAGCTCCCCAAACACTTAAACCCTCGATCCAGACTTCACGGTTTATATATATACGAATTCGTATATATCTAACAGAGAGCGGGATCAAAAACCCCAAACCCTAACCTTGGACCGCGCGCCGTCGACCCCCCTTCCCTGGGCGTGCCCCGCGTGCGTGCGCCGCTGGGAGCACCGCCGGCCGGCCACTCAGCCGCGCGCGCACAGCGCAGCGAAGGCGGGAGCAGCAACAGTTGCAGCCCGCGAAGCTCTGTTCATGGCCGAATTCCCGACACCACGACCCATCGTTTCGCAAACCGATTGCGCAGGTATGAAGCTAACCTATAGCCCTTCAATTCCCTTCAAATAAGTTTGAATTAATTCGCTTCGTGCGTGTCGCAAATCGATTCCCAAAACTGGGAAAAATCTCGATTTCCAGGATATAGAAACTGCCCCAACGTTCGATGTTTACGGTCGATTTATGACCAGAACATCGCGAGTTTTAGAAAACCGCTTGAACAGATTTCTAGCCAACCTAACCGAGATGGAAACCTAATTTTTAGTTTTATTTCTAGTCGATTAAACAGAAAGATAAATCGGTTTAAATATCAGGAAAAACCTGTTTTAAAAACAATAAAATCGCTCCACACGACGTGCGTCACGCCAATCCGGACGACGTGGTCGCGTACCGAAAGGATCGAAAGCTGTGTAACAGCTTAGTGGTCGTGTGGGCTTTGACGGAATTCAAATTGGTCGCGTGTGCGCGACGAATTTGATGCGTATCCGTCGAAATTCCCCGTATCGTGCACTTTACAAATTCTCTAATTACTTTGTGCACGCTCGTCGGATCGAGACGAAACTTGCGCCAACAGGACCGTATTGTTTTTTTGGTCCTGTATGCCAAGTTTGGTCCGATTCTGAGACAGTTGATAAAATCACCATTTTGCGGGCCCTACGGTCCCACTCAACGGGCGATTTTGTGCACGGCCCGCCGGAATCCAACTCTGGACATACGGTTGGGTTCGTATCGGAAAACTGGATCCGTAGACATATAGTTTGATGAATTTAGAGATCGTTGACTCTGGCACGCTTTTCGGTGCAAAGCGGATCCAACGGCGGACATCATTTTTGTTCGAAATTACCGTTTTGCCCCTGTGTCCAGAATTGAACTTAAGGACAGGCAATCCTAGCTAATTGGACTATTCTGAGATCATTGGTATTGTCTATTTCAGCATCTGAGGACTGTTGTACGGGTTTTGACTATTGGGGGCATATTGAGTGATTTGGATCATCGGTTTCACCAGCAGAGGACCACAGGCGAGTACAATTTATTGTCTGCATTTTGATATTGATTTTTACTATATTTTATTGATTGGCCATTGGTTATGTGATTATTTTCTAGTATAAATTGTTGAGTCGGGAATGAGAAGTACCAACGATGTGTGATCTGACCTTAGACAGTGTAGACAGTATAGATAGTGATTTATTATTGCAAAGTAGACAGTGTAGACAGTGATTTATTTATTACAAAGTAGACAGTGTAGACCGTGATTATTATTGCATTTAAACTGTGTAGATTATGATTATTAATTTGTAGACAATGTTTCTTTATTTCAATATTTGCTGTAGACAGTGTAACTTTAGACAGTGTAGACAGTGTAACTTTAGACAGTGTAGACAGTATCGCATAATTGTCCCGAGATTGATCACATATCAAAGGTACTTCTAGCAGTTGGGGAAAGTCTGTTGTGTCTATTTATTTACTATTGGTTTTCTGTATTTTCTATTTATTTTCAAAACTCATAATTGATGTCTAACCTTTGTTTTATAGTCATCTTCTTTATTTGAAATTGCATTCAGTGAATTGTGCTCGTTCCATTCTTGACTGGAAACCAATATTTTTAGGTTAGCCGTGGATTCACTTAGCATGGAAGATACGGGGATACTTGCAGACAGGAGCTTAGAGACTAGCTAGATAGTTGTGTGGTAGTCATTATGTAATTGTACAAGTTTATGTTTCTGCAAAAGTAAAACTTGTGCTCTTTGTAAATTAAATTAAATTTGTGAATGGGTATTATTTGTGATTTTGATCTTCATGGCCGTGACAGCGTTCTACCGCCGACACTGCGACGTAGGCTGGCTTGGACACGTCTCTTATCCGTTTAAAAAAAAAAACGGGTGTGGGTCGTGACACACATACTTGACCCCTTTTCCTTGATTCCAATTTTTGAACTCTCGTTCGACTTCCTTGATTGCATCCTGCTTGATCTCTTCTACCGTAACCTCACCTCTTATCTAATGCTTACCAATGGTTAGGAAGATGACTACACTACTATACAATCATAGGTCAAACATATGGCTAAAGGATTACATTGACAATTAGAATACATTGAGACCTTAATTGAGTTATAAAGGCATTTTTCTGGAAAAAAAAGTATGATTTCCAATGATTAGTAAATTCTAAGTTGGGTAGTAGCGATATTACCAGAGAAAACTTTTATTTTTGAGATTACCAAGTAGTAGTCATCAGAGGATTGATAAAAAATTATTTTAATACTGCAAAAAAAATAGTTAGAATATATACACAATTGAGAAAAAAATTGATTTGATTTTTGATATTTATGATTTATTGGGTTGTAGCTGTACATATTGAAGGGATATAAACTAGTTCGAAAAAAGTTTAAATTTTAAAAGTGTTGTACGAATTATGAATTGGATTTGATAAAATTGTTAAAAAATTCTTAAGGTCTTAACTTGAGTCGTACGATTTAAGAATTACAAGTTGTTAAGTTTTGAGTATTTAAGTTTAGAGTAATTTGGAAGATATGGAAACAATTTTTGAGGAAAAATTTCACATTTTAGAATGTGTCCTATGATTGATGATTTATAAATCTATTTAGATTTTGAGTTTAAAAAGTTTTGATTATGAGAAAAAAAGGGATGAGTTTTTATTTTGAAGGTTTTAGAAAATATGGATGCTTTATTGAAATATAAAATCGATGTGATAAAAATCGAATGTTTTAAATTGTGTCTTAGGATTATGGTTAATAGGTGCATAAAAATATTGAGCTTAAATTTTGAGATTGCTTTGTAATATGCTAAGAGTTTATCTAAAGAGTTATTTAAATTTTTTTAGAGTTTTAAAGTTATGATTGTTATGACATTATTTTATACAGATTCATGATTTATGAACTCTGGAGTTTAAAAGTTGGATTGAAAATATTAAAGTTTGGAAAAGTTAGTAGTAACGTGATAAAAGTTTACTTTGAGATTTATGAAAGGGATTTAAATTTTTAGTCATGATTAAATTGGACGGCTTAGAGTGAATACAAATTATGATAGTTTATTTTTGGAAATTTTTTATTAAGAAACTTTTTGGAGGGAACTCGAGTTAAAATTTAATAGTAGGCCACCAAGATAGCCCTAATGAGATAGAAGTATTCCACCCGAATTGCCATATCTCTCATGACCATGATAGTAGTATATACTCAAGTGTAGCTAGTCATCTACCATGTGACTATATCTCAATCTTGACTTATTCGACCTTCCCTCAAATCTAGATCTTTTATTGTGACCTTCTAACCTTTTGAACTTTAAAAAAATGATTTGATCGTTCCTTGACTGTATCAATCTAGGAGACTATCTTCTCTCTAGAAACTGTGTCCCTAAATTATTCTACTGGATTCCTTAATTAATGTTATTTCATGCTTCAACTTGATCTTCTTTATTTTTGTGCATTAGTTGTCACCTTATGAACTCCCACTTTCTATTTTAGACCTTTTGGCGACCCTTACCATGACTCTGACATTCAGAGTGTAATACTAGCTGTTACCTTCCAACAAATTTCATATACAAGATCTAGACAAGTCCACCTTCATATAGGTATATCATGTCCCACTAAAACATGTCCCTTTGTATCCTATTTTATGATACGACTTTCGTGTCATAAAGACTAAACTATAACCATTACCATGTTACCGGATTATTTCCAACTACAGATAAAGACTCAACCTTGACTCAATTCTTTCGGCCCACTATGTGATTATGTTCTACTTAATTCCTTAAATGCTTAAATACTTTATCTTGATTGCTTGACCTATTGTCCCATCACACTACTAGTAAGTTTGGTAGAATACCTCACGACCTAACAAATCCTTTGTCCTTGTGAACCATATTTATAAGTTTACTTAGACTATAGAATTCGGAGGACCCTAACTTATCTAGTCAACCAAGCCATAGATAAGGAGACACTGGGACAACTACATAGGCCCAAACTTTGGACGAGACAGATTTTAAAGGTTCTTGGACTATTTTTCTTCAGCATCATCCACTACATATATTTTGACTATCTTGTGCGCCTAATTTAGCCTAAGTTTTGCAAGCTTATTTCTTTATCAGGCTTGATCATGACATGTTTTATTGGGTCGCACCCACTAGCATATTGTCTAATCAGAATCAGTGCATGATGGTCTGATCAAACTAGTGCACTTTGATTCGCTTTTCATATATTATTCTACGTGGATGGAGACATAGTTAAACTTAATTGCCCCTAGAGCCTCATCCGCAACAGCCTTAACAATTCTCCTTTGAATTATTTATGTCACCCATGAACCACGTATTCGTACTTAATAGCATCATCTTTGAACTCTTTATTGTTTTTGACTTTCACTTACTTTAGAAAGACCAGACAAAGTACTTGATAGATAGACTCTAGCTATCACCTTTAGTTGCCCTATCAGTTATATATGCACGAATATAGATAGCCACCAACCAACCCATGTGGCTATATCCTCGCCTTAAACTACTATTCCTTTCCTCAACCATAGAATTATTATCGTGCCCTTTCAATCATTCTTGAACACACGAGAATGATTCTAATCGTCACTTAATCAAACTCTCAATCAAGACAATTAGTATCCAGTTTCTCTCAAGGAACCACATCTCCCAAATGTCTAAATTATTCTCTTTGATCTACTCAATTCCTTACTACTCTCTAATCCGTGTTATCATAATTTTGTTACCTTCACTAGCGACCCACACTCAATTCCATATCCATGATTTTTTTTCGAGATATCGAAATCACGATGCATGTTTGTATTGAACGTCGTTTCCTTGCCATGCCCAATGAATTGTTCATACTTCCTTATTGATTAAATTCTTGTACCCTACCTATTCCAAGATTTCGGTGACAAAATTCTTATAATTTGGGTAGAATGTAAATCCCCTAAAATTTTACTATGCTTTTTTATAAATAATTTGGTAGTAATTTTGTACTTCGGATTTCTACGTCGCATACATGTTAGCCTTTGTCGTATAGTATGTCGTGTGCGAGTTGCGTTCGCATTTTCTCATCAAGTGCGAATATGTGCGAGGTACATATTTTTAGAAAATATTTTTATTATATAATAATATATCATTCAAAAAAAATAATATGTGATAAATAAATTTTGTTTTAAATAAAGTTATAAAAGGTATCTTGATTTTCAAAATCTTATTTTCTTTATTTTATCGCATGCAAAGCACATTCATGAATATCTTAAATGTAAGCATTGATTTTGAGAAGATATTCAAATGTCTAAATATTTACAATGGTTTTCGAAATTAATTATTCATATAAAATTATTATCTTTATAAAAGGTAATTTGGAACATGTTGTTTTAAATATAAATGGTTATGATAATTTATTATGGAAATTGATTTTGATGATTTTCATTCTAATAGTTCGAAATAAAGATAAATGATTTACTTAGTTTTAAATTTAGATTTGGTTGAAATTATTTAAAAAAATAGTTTAAACTAAAAGTGATGTTTATCAAATAGGAATTTAAATTACTAGTAATCCATATCCAACAAAGGTTTTCACCTCCTATATAAGGAGAACCTCCATTGCTCCTTTTTTCTATAAATTCCAAAACTCCAAAATCCACCACCACAACCCAATCCGTGCATCGTGTCGGTGCCCTCCCTATCCACTATAGCATTTTTATTACAGTTGTAAACTGTATTGTCCGAAAACCCGAACATGAATTCTCATGTTAACTCACCCCTACCGTGTCGGACACTCCCCGACACGGATTCATCCTATCCCAACGCCACAGCCTCCATGTCCTACCCGACACCATCTCCAACAACCACCCCGAACCCCGAACCACCACGACAACACCACATTCACCGTCACCACCGCCCACGACAGCCACCACCGCCGTCATCCCCAACAGCCTTTCAACACCACCACCACCACCGTCGCCACACAAAGAATGGAGGAAAGGGGAGAGAGCCTAACCTGACCATGTCAGTGTCTCCGAGCAACTTCCAGCCGGGCCTTCCTACCCCACGTCGTCGGATCAAGCGCCGGATCCCTCCGCCGAGCCCTCCGGTAACCACTCCCCTTCCCGTCTCTCTCTCTCTCCCCCTTAAAACTTAGAAAACCCGTTCAATTTGGGAGAGAGGGGATGTTCAGTTGCTATTTATTAGTTTTGATGATTGGTGTTTTCCTCTTCCCGATAGAGAAGACAACTAATGCCCCATTCCTTTCTTCTTTGAACTTTTGGTCTTTGCCTGTACTCCCTCAAAAAGAGAGGAGGAGTAGCAAAGGCTGTTGAATAAAACAAAGCATGTCTACTTTTGAGTGTTGTTTTTATGTATTATCATTATTATCACTATTATTTTCAACTGACTAAGATTCATGGTGAATATTAGACTTTTGTATTTTCTATCATTAAGTACTAGTAGATTGACATTTACTATTAATATTATTATTCTATTAAAAAATTAAAACTAATTATAACTTTTTAACCTAAAATATAACTTAACAAAATAGGGTTAAAATAGTTATTGTGGAAATTTCTAGCTATTCTCGAAATATAGTATTGGGCTTAGAGGCCAAAGTATTGTTATATATATATATATATATATATATATATATATATATATATATATATATATATATATATATATATATATATATATATATATATATATATTTTTATTTATATAAATATATATATATATATATATATATATATATATATATATATATATATATATATATATATATATATATATATATATATATATATATATATATATTGGTATTTCAAAAATTAAGCTCTTGACCAAAAACATATTATTAAAATTTTTAAGGTATTAAATGGTAGTAATATTTTTCTAAGCTAAGTAAATTATAGTTTTGTCCTAAAAGGATTTTCTAGTATGTTTTATAAGGTTAGTTTCCAATTTATACAAAAAAGAAAGAAAAGAAGAAGATATTTTTAAATAATATTCTAAAAACCTATTTTGACTAATAAAATCTATTTTTCAAGTAATGCAAATATTTTCTAAAAATATTTTATGAGTATCTACTCTCCACAAAATTTTCTTCTCTTGTCATCACTAATCATGACTGCTCATTTACTCCTATCACCTCGCGGATTCAGACTCCTCCACATCGACCATGACTATCAAACATGACTTGTTGGATTACCGCACCACACCAGTCGCAAACACCATGCAAGATACCTTGCCATACAGTGCTTACATTTAGTTGCTTCTTATTATTCAGTTATTGTATATTTTCTGCACTTTTATTTCCAGTTATTATTTTTCTTCTTGTACATTAGCCTAGAGTTAAGAGACTATCGTCAGTATAGTGCATCTCATTAACTTGTCACGATTGAAAACGAGTTGTGTGTGAGCTGTGAGTAATATATAGAGGTCACTTGCGTGTTGGCTGATCACACGTGCGCATGCGTAGAAATAACTGTCAATAGATGCATGTTAGAAGACTTGATAGTTATCAAGTATAAAACAGTGTTACGGATGCGACATATGGTGGTGTATCGTGGCTATGATGCACGTATAGTATCATTAGGGGGAGAGGACAGCTACTAGCGTAGGGGATACATTTACTTTTACACACATTGGTGGGTTGATAGTGACTCGTATGATGCTATTTTCTGCCCCGGGCTGATAGTGACTCGGATGAGCGCTACTTACTGCCGCTTTTTATTTACTCTGCTGATCCTATAGCCCCTACGTAGAACGTTATCCTCATAGTGCATATCACTTAGATGGTTAAGGACCCAATTGTGTTGTAGTTTTATAGTACTTACATTTGCAGTTATAATGGCATGTTCTTCTTGTATCTTGTTACATCCCTCTGAGGACCTGGTGATTTCTTCAGGTGTGTTTTGTGATTTTCGCATGTGCTCTAGCCAAGGCCATAGTTTATAATATATCTTTACGATGCTAGCTCTTGGATCGTCTTTCGCCTCGCTTGACTCTTCCATCATTGCTATGTATTGCTCTCTCTTTAGTTGGTAGTGGATTTGTCTCCGCCGAACGTTTGTACAAATGACATTTATAAGTTGATTTCATGATATATTTATTTGTGAATGAGATTAGTTTCATGGCTTTATATATTTCACAACTTATGTATACATACGAGGGTTCCATATATTTCGTATGTATATAACTGGCATGTCTACGTACTTAGTCCTTGTATTTTGGGACTGTAGCATTACAAAAGTCTACTATACAAAATGAAACTAGATTTAAATGTCAGCAGCTCCTGCTAGGTCTTGAGTCATAGTATCGTCCTGCTCAACTAGGGTCTTGGGATCCTACCCATAGAAGGTAGAATATATAGCCTCAAGTTCACCTACAACATATCCAGTTAGGAGCGGAGCAAAGTACATTCTACAATAATAAAACGAGTACGATATGTGAACAAGTAAAGGAACAATAAAATTGGATAAATATGAACTATAAATGTATAATCTACCAGATTAGAACATGTAGTCAAAAGATCATGACATATGAATTTAAAATAACTACTAAATTAAGTGACCAGCTGGATAAAGATCATAAATAAGGACAAGTATATGGTACGGCTCTAAACCCCACGTGCACAGATGCGAGATTTAAGCTATTAACATATATCCTAGATTGGGCTTTGGTCGCATATCCATAGTATTTTCCCTCCCCATATACAAGTAAAGACCAGGAACCAGAGTATAAGACCAAGTTGTGTAACAATGACTCCAATATGAAAAAGACCATGACATGAAGTAAATGTGTCAAAATCATAGAAGTACTTGCCTTTTCCTTGCAAATCAAATCTACCTCAATGTCCACCTAGAATAGGGCTAGAATATGTTGGAATCTAACAATAGCAAGTAGATATCTATAAACTAGCTAATTAATTAACCACTATTTAATTTATAAAGCTAAGATAAAAGTTAACCATATATAGTAGCCCCTACATCTAATCATAACAAATAAATTATGACTAAATACTAGCAAAACATTTATTATAAAAAAATACTAACATCAAAATATTAATTATAGCAATATTAACTAATAATTATTTAAACTAAATTACTAATAATATTTTAGCTAACTATTTAGCAAAATTGTTTTTAGAATACTAACAAAATATCATAAATAACAGCAAAAATGATTTTTATTAAAAACTAGTAACATATTTTAGCAAAATACTTTTAGTACACAAAATTATTTGCTCTAATATACAAAATACAATACAAATACCAATTACTAATTACTAATGCAACTATTAGTATTAAACTGACCCACAGTCTTTGGACCAGGCTTCACTGGCCGGCCTGGACCAAAATCAAAATTATAAAACTATTAAATTGTTAATGGCTTAGTCTAGCCTACAACAGTTAATTACAAATATCATACAAACCTAAACTAAGCTGTTGGGCGTAAATCCCAAGCCCGAATAAAATAATACCAATTAATATTAATTAATGCTTGAAATCAGGAGGCCTAAGATAAGTGGGCTCCGGCCCATCAGCCTTAATAAACTCTATAGCTTAAAACCCTTATCAATATAGAGAAGAGAGAGAAAGAATGAACCCAGAAGCATCTGCTTCTTTTCTGGAGAAACGAAAATGGTCGAGAGAAAGAAGAAAAGAGCGGTTTGAAGAAGAAGAGAAAATGGTCTGTAGAAATCAGGGGAAATAGAGCAGTATGGTGCGAGAGATTAGGAAAGCTCACGGGACGACGGTTGCGGAGGCACGAAGACGGTGGACCGGCATACTGCACGGAAAGGATAGCGGCACGATGCTAGACAAGTTTGACCTTGTCGTCGAGTAACTCAGGAGGGTGCGGTTGGGTCAGATCTAGTCGACGAGATTGAGGTTGTGTTGGATCAGAAAGAGAGTTCTCGGAGAGGGCGGTGTTGTGCTGGATCTAGGCAAGGCGACAGTCGCAGGGCTCGGGCAGTCACAGATCGACTCACGGTGGATCTGTCTCCCTGGTGACGACGAGGACAACGGGGCCTGGCGCTGGAGCAAATCGGACAACAGTGCTTATTTCGGCGGATAGGGACGCCAAAGATCTGGACATGGCGACACGGCTCAGGTAAGGGTTTTGTTGGAATTTTTGTTTGTGGAATCGAGTGGGGAAAGTGTTGTGATGATGGAGGAATGATAGTAATGGGTTAAAGATAGGAGGACGGTAGGGAGTGGCAAGGTGGCGATGGAGCAGTGGGTTGGTGTAGCCGATGTTGGGAGGTACGGTTGGTGGTGTTTATGGATTTTGTTGTGTTAGGGTTATATACTAAAAGCATCACTTTCGTATTAACTTTATTTCCTTAAATTTTGAATAAGAATCATATGGATAATGTTTGCATATTGTATTTGTTACAAGTGTTGATGCAAGTGTCTGATACTCTATATTATAGATAATATGGTGTGTGGTGTCACACAAAAGATCATATTATCAGTTCCCTATAGAATATATAAATGGTTCAAAACCTAGATGGACTTGGACAATCTATTGAAAATGTTGTAGTGTAATCTAGTATTAGTCTATCTTGATTATAGGTTACACTAGTACACTTTGTGTGTATTGAACATGACCACTTGAGGTTGTTCTCTTTGTATTGACTACATAAAAGAACAGACACCTCTGTTATTATGGGTGTTTGTGCTCTTAATTCGAATATAATAATAGATATGTATATGCAGTGTGTATTACTTTGACTCATAAAAGAGTGAGATTCATTATGGGTCAACAACCTCTATGAAGTGGATAATAACATTGTATGTATGATGGGCTGTTAATTATAAAAGGAATCTATGTCCCAATACGTCGGGTTGATGATGTCCCCTTAAGGAGATCATAAGGATTGTCATATAAACCCTGCAGGTGGATTATATCTGACATAACAAATAAAGTTGAGTGGTACTACTTAAGGATAAAAGTTGTCGATCAATATAGTTGTCAGTAACTTAATCTGATCGACAGACATTAGATATTTTAACATGGGGATCCAAACGAGCATATAATAGAAGGAGCCCATAATCATAATTTGGGATTAGAAAGGTAGTGCAATAATAGCTCATTAGTGGACCGAGCTATTGTTAATTGGTCTGGGTTGTGTGTTCGGGCTGAACACAGGACATCCAGATTCGTTAGGAGACCTAACCCTAATTTTTCTCATGGTCCCTGCCGTAGCCTTATATATATCCTCTATTTTCTAGCCACCAAATTATCATTAGAACTAAGAAGCTTTCTCTAAATTTGTGATCAACGTAAGGAGAGAAAGAAGGGGTTACCAAGGAGAAGAAAAGGTTGGGAGATCATCACCCACACAACGTCCAACCCGAGGAAGGAATACGTGTATAAGATCTTGGGGTCGTGACTGCTTGAGATTACTAGGAACTGTTGTCTTCTTTCCGTCGCAGGTATAATTCGTAAACCCTAGTTTTCGCCTATGAAGGGTTAGAACACGTTTATATCTGTTTAACTTTCTATCAATCAATACGCACACCGAACTAAGGTTCTGGGAATCCCCAGTTCCATCAATTGGTATCAAAGCCACTTTGGATCTGCGTATTGATTGATACGTCCATGTTGTCCAATAAAACATGCGATGTTTAATTGTCGGTAGATGTAGATCTGTTCTAACTCGATTTTATAGGCATTTTAGATCCAACCATTATGGTCCAATGCATATTTTTGTTTGTATTATTTTAAACCACACGGACATGTCGTGGATGTTGTTGTTATTCTGGATGTAATTAAAATTACGAGGGTTGATCGTACTTATTATTTTAATTTTTCAATCTAGATTATGTGTGAACTCTTTCGGGAGGCATAGGATTGATTTAATTTTAATTATTTTTGATCAATCGTGATAGCGGCGGTGGTTGTTTCTAATGCTGGACGAGATGCTGGTTTTAAGCAGTCAAGAGGCAGATGGATGATTTTTGATAAAGGAATTGACAGCCGAACCCCGAATAGATCTGTGCAGCACCAAATTTTGAATTCGGATAGTTGAGGGCGGAGCAGGAAAGATGACCATAATAGTTGGATATTTTTCTCTTGTTTGTTGTTATTTTGCTTTTTCTGATTATGCATGTTTATTATTATGTGGATATTTTTTTTGAAAAACTAAGCCTACATTAATAATGGACAACATGGACATAATGTCAACTAGTCGAAAAACCCTCATTGTTAAATAACTAAGTGGGAGAGAAAATTTATTTAGCATAAATCCTATAGTCTCCATTACTGGTTTGTAGGTAATGTAATTATACTTGCGTGTTGGCTTTAGTGCTTTACTCCATATCGGATGAGTATAATTATGGATCACCAGTACAAACTTCCTTAGGGATAATTGTAGAAAATTACCTAGTATGTGTACACTTCTCCATCTGAAGGAACTTATTACAAGGTAGTGGACTTAGTATTAAGTAATGGTATACACTTAGATACAAATAATGGTATCCTCCCCATCAGAGTTACTACTATTATTTGTATGACTAGAGCAAAATCAACAAATTAATTTTATTTGTCATAAAGTTATGTTGACATGATAGAAAAATTAATAGGAAGTACCTACTTGAACAAAGTTAAATTTGTATACGTTCACACTATCATGGCATGCTAAATTCATGATGTTCAAGGTGTTGGTGAATTTCTTATTATTATTTTGAGGGAATCAATATTTAATTAATTCAAAAAGTGTTTTGCCCCACATAATTTTTATTTATGTGATTCTCAGTATTTCAAAAATGGGTTCTTTCAGTCCACTTATAGTGATTCTTAAAGAAAACAAGCTTACTACACCAAATTATATTGACTGGAAACTAAATTTGGACATTGTCTTGACATCTGAGGAGTACAAATATGTAATTATTGAGGAATGCCCACCTAAGCCTGATGCCAACTCTGATGAAGAGGTCAAAGAGGCCTATAAGAAGTGGAAAAAGGCAGATAAGATGGCACGATATTACATTCTGGCATCTATGTCAAATGTACTGCAACATGAGCATCAGGCTATGGCCACAGCTTATGACATGATGTATAACCTCAAGGAACTCTTCGGACATTAGAGTAGAGCAGCTAGGCAGTTTCCTATGAAGTGTTTGATGAATACAAAAATGGCTGAGGGTACACCAGTAAGGGATCATATTCTCAAGATGATGGGTCATCAAAATGAGATGTTGATCCTTGGAGTTAAAATCGATGGAGAATCTCAGGTCGATATCATTCTCGAAACTCTGTCTAAAAGTTTTGATATTTTTTGCCTTAATTAAAAAGGTTGTATAGTTTGGCAGAACTTACAAAAGAGCTATAGGATGCTGAATCTCTCTTTAGGCATAGTGGTCATATTTTTGTTTCTGAAAAGGCTTCTACTTCTAAGCCAAAAGGCGATAAGAAGAAGAATAACATTCAAAAATAGACAAACTCAGCAAAAAAGGGATTGGGACCTCAAGGCGCTGTGAAAAAGCCGAAAGACAAATGTTTCAAGTGCAAAGTGTCAGGACATTGGAAGACTGGCTGTCCACTTCTCAAACAAGGGAACAAAAAAGGTATATCTCATTTACTAGTAGTTGAAACATGTTTAGCGGTGTTATCTACCGGCACATGGTGTGTAGATACATGAGCCACTAATCATGTCTGCAATACATTGCAGGGGTTCCAGGAAACCAGACGGCTCAGCGATGGAGAGAGATGCTTGTTCATGGGTAACGTTACAAAAGTAGCAGGCATTGCATTAGAAGATGTTACTTTATCTTTTGGTAGAAATAAGTCTTTGACATTAAGAGATTTTCTTTATGCACCTTCACTTAGAAGAAATTTAATTTCTGTTTCTATGTTAGTTAAGGATGGATATTCAGTTTATTTTAATGACAATATTATTATTAGAAAGAATAAACATTTTATCTATTCTGGTGCATTAGTAGATAATCTGTATGTTATTAATCCTATTTTTCCCACAATACAACTTATGGAAATGAATAATGTCATCTAACTTAAATAAGAGAAAGTAACCTTCTTATATGAACCAAACATATCTTTGGCACTTGCGATTGGGGCATATTAACCTAAGAAGGATTCAGGACTAGTTGAAGAAGGACCTTTGAGTTCATTGGAAGTGGAGGCACTACCAGTCTATGAATCTTGCTTGGAAGGTAAAATGACCAAAAGGCCTTTTACGGCAAAGGGGTATAGGGCCAAAGATGTTTTGAAATTGGTTCATTCTGATTTGTGTGGACCCATGACTATCCAAGCTAAAGGTGGCTTTGAATATTTTGTCACATTTATTAATGATTATTCAAGGTATGGATATATTTATTTGATGCACCGTAAGTCTGAGTGTTTTGAGAAATTCAAAGAGTACAAGGCTGAAACGGAGAAACGTTATGGAAAATATATAAAGTCATTATGATCAGATCGTGGTGGCGGATACCTCTTTGGAGAGTTTAGGGATTATTTATCAGAGGCTGAGATTATATCCCAATTGACTGTACCTGGAACGCGCCAACATAATTGTGTATCTGAAAGCAGGAATAGAACTCTTATGGAGATGGTTAGATCAATGATGAGTTATTCATATTTACCAGATTCGTTTTGGGGATATGCCTTAGAGACTGCAGCTTATATTCTGAACTTGGTTCCTTCTAAGTCAGTACCTCTTACTCCCACAGAGATGTGGATTGGGCGTAAGCCTAGTCTGAAACATGTTCAAATTTAGGGTAGTCCAGCGCATGTTCCGAATGGAAAAGCAGATAAGTTGGAATCACGTACAGAAGTATGCTTGTTTGTAGGCTATCCAAGAGGAACGAAAGGAGGTTTATTTTATAGTCCTAAGGATCAGAAGGTCATTGTTAGTACCAATGCCCGATTCTTAGAGGAAGAATATGTGATGAACCATAAATCCACAAGTAGAGTTATTCCAGAAGAACTGAGAGGTGAGACACCAAGTACCTCAGTACCAACAGTACAAGAGGATGAACCACAAATAACTGCACAATGTGTCACAAATATTACACCACAACCGATAGTGCCTCGTCGTAGTAGGAGGGTTGTGATACAACCTGATAGATATATGTTCATGGGAGAGTCGTCAAACTTCGTCCCTGAGGAACAAGATTATGATCCATGTACCTACATCGAAGCACTCTAAGATAAAGATGCAGAGTCTTGGCAAAAAGCAATGATATCTGAAAAAGAATCTATAGATTCCAATCAGGTCTGGGAGCTTGTAGAACCACCCGTTGATGTAAAAGTCATTGGATGCAAGTGGGTCTATAAGAGAAAAATAAGATCAGACGGTAAGGTTGAAACCTTTAAAGCTCGGCTTGTTGCAAAAGGTTTTCCTCAAAGAGAGGGTATCGATTATAAAGAAACCTTTTCTCCAGTAGCCATGCTTAAGTCTATCCGAATTTTTTTTAATCTATTACAGTTCATCTCGATTATGAGATTTGGCAAATGGATGTCAAGACAACTTTCCTTAATGGAAGTCCTGAGGAAGACATCTACTTGAAGCAACCAGACGGGTTCATTGAAAAGGACCAAGGGCATCTTGTTTGTAAGCTCAAGAAGCCCATTTATGGACTTAAGCAAGCTTCCAGATCTTGGAATATATGTTTTGATCAGGTGATAAAATTATATAGATTTGATCAATGTCAAGATGAATCATGTGTATACAGAAAGTATGACAAAAATGTGGTGGTATTCCTAGTACTTTACGTAGATAACATCTTGCTCATTGGAAACAATGTAAAGGTGTTATTTGATGTATGGGTATGGTTATCCAAACAGTTTGATATGAAGGAATTGGGAGAAGTAGGTCACATCCTTGGGATTAAAGTTCTACGAGATCGCAAGAAAAGGATGTTGGGCAAGTCCCAAGCTTCCTATGTCGATATTGTACTAACTCATTTTAGCATGCAAAATTCTAAGAAAGGTTTCTTACCTTTTAGGCATGGAATTACTCTATCATAGGAGCAGTGTCCGAGGACATCTAAAGAGATAGAAAACATGAAAGCAGTTCCTTATTCTTCAGCAGTAGGAAGCTTAATGTATGCAATACTATGTACGAGACCAGACATCTGCTTTACCGTTGACATGGTCAGCAGATATCAGTCTAACCCAGGACAAGAGCAATGGACTTCCGTAAAGCATATCTTGAAGTAACTGAAAAGGAGTAAAGAATATATGCTAGTTTACCAGGCATATAGTTTAGTTCCCTTGGGGTATATAGGCTTAGATTTTTAGTCAGATAGGGATTCTAGAAAATCTACCTCAGGTTATTATTTACTTTGGAAGGAGGAGCTATTGTATGGAGAAGTATCAAGCAAAAATGTATTATTGATTCTACCATGCATCGAAGTCGAGTATGTGGCAGCCTCTGAGGCAGCCAAAGAAGCAGTTTAGCTCAGAAACTTCCTGCTGGACTTGGATGTGGTACCTAGTTTGCCTAAGGCTATTACACTTTATTGTGATAATAGTGGTGCAGTTGCAAACTCGAAGGAACTACGAGCCCATAAGATAGGTAAACACATTGAGCGCAGGTACCACCTGGTACGAGATTTCATAAAGAAAGGAAAGGTTGCTGTGATCAAGATAGCATCAGTCGACAACCTAGTATATCCTTTTTACAAAGAACTTACCGGCTAAGGCATTTGATAGTCATGTTGAGGGAATGAGAGTCAGATGTGTAGCAGCATGGCTTTAAGTTTAAGTAGGAGATTTGTAACAGTATACAGAAAAATAATGCTTTGAGTATAAGTGGAAGATTTTTAGGGTTATATACTAAAAGTATTACTTTTGTATTAACTTTATTTTCTTTAATTTTGAATGAGAATCATATGGGCAAATGTTTGCATATTGTATTTGTTTCAAGTGTTAATACAAGTGTCTGATATTCAATATTGTAGATAATATGGTGTGTGGTGTCACACAGAAGATCATATTATCAGTTTTCTATGTAATATATAAATAGTTTATAACCTAGTTGGACTTGAAAAATCCATTGGAAAGGTTGTAGTATAATATGATATTAGTCTATCTTGACTATAGGTTTACACTAGTACACTTTCTGTGTATTGAACAGGACCACTTGAGGTTGTTCTCTTTGTACTGACAACATAAGAGAACAAACACATCTATTATTATGGATGCTTGTACTCTTAATTCGGATATAACAACCGACATATATATGTAGTGTGCATTACTTTGACTCATAGAAGAGTGAGATTCGTTATTGGTCAACAAGCTCTATAAATTGGGTAATAATATTTTATGAATGATGGGTTGTTGATTATAAAAGGAATCCATGTCCCGATACGTCGGGTTGATGATGTCCCCTTACGGAGCTTATAAGGATTGTCATGTAAACCCTATAGGTAGATTATATCCTGTATGACAAATAAAGTTAAGTGGTACTACTTAAGGATAAAAGATGTCGATCAATATAGTTGTTAGTAACTTAATTTGATTGACAAACATTCGATATCTTAACATGAGGAGCCAAACGAGCATATAATAAAAGGAGCCCACAATCATAATTTGGGATTAGGAAGGTAGTGCAACAATAGCTCTTTAGTGAATCGAGCTATTGTTAATGGGCCTGGGTTGTGTGTTCGGGCTGAACAAAGGACACGCAGATCCGTTAGGATACCTAACCCTAATTTCTCCTCATGGTACCTACCGTAGCCTTATATATATATCCTATATTCTCTGGCCGCCAAATTATCATTAGAACTAAGAAGCTTTCTCTAAATTTGCGATCCACATAAGGAGAGAAAGAAGGGGCTACCAAGGAGAAGAAAAGGTTGGGAGATCGTCCCCCACACAACCACTACCAGAATAAGTCATTTTAGCGACGCCTAAAGACGTCGCTAAAACAACAATTTTCGTCGCTAAAAATATTTAGCGACGTAATTACCGACGTTTTGTGATAGTCGTTGAAATGTAAGTTGCTAGTCTTCTAAACGTCGACAAACGTCGCAATTACCGACGGTTGTCGACGTATATATACGTCGGTATAATGCCAACGTTTACCGTCGTGTCATCGGTGCTTTGCGACGTAATATTTTGTGTCGCTACGAGTCGGTAAATTTACCAACGAATTACCGTCGAGTCGTCGGTGGTTTAGTGACATGTTCAAAGTCGCTAAACGTTGGTAAGTCCTGGGAATTCCTGGGGATTATTACCGACGTGCACCGACGTTTACCGACGTCCTCCGACATATATCGATGTCGCTAAACGTTGGTACCCTGGATAATATCGCTTATCTACCGACGTTTACCGACGCAAAGCAGCGTCGGAGGACGTCTCTAAACGTCGATAAACGTCGCTAAATCTGCAAAAAAAATAAAAAATAAAATAAAATACAGAATGTCCATTTCTTCCTGCAGTTTAAAAAGCTAACCATTTCTCACTTTAGAATAGGATCCAAACAATCATAGAATGTCCATTTCTCACTGTACACAGGTTTCAGTCCCTATAACCAAGTCTACAACAATCACACAATGTCCAGTTCTCAAAATGTCCATTTCTCACTGTACACAGATTTCAGTCCCTATAAGCAAGTCTACAACAATATCACTTCACAATACGAAGCTTGGTCGACTACTTTCCGACTATACTAATCCGAAATGGTATATAATAATCCAATACGGCCGATACCTATTGGATATGACCGCTACCAAATCGATAAGGCCAATATGAATCCTAGCTATACGGCCGATACATATCGGATAGGACGATACCAATTCGCTAAGACCAATACCAACCGATACGGCCCATACCAAAACGATAGATCGATACTAATCCGATACGGTCAATACTTATAAGTACCTACGGTCCAGGAGGTTGATCCGCTAGTACATCCATGTACGATCAACGAAGTAACGATCCATTTCAATTTGGATGTGAAAATCTGTATTGTAAGACAAACTAAACATAATCAGTTCTATTTCACATGCTTAATTGCCAAGTATGGGAACGAATGGCTCAGAACACAACCCAAAATTCATTCTAGCATACATTAGTGTGAATCATCTATGTTCTGTACATATGGTGCAGTATATGTTCTTATCGTATCTAGTATCTGAAGGATATAACAGAATCAAGATGAACTCACATAATGTAATACTAAGACATCATCTACTACTATATAAGATATAGTGTTAGGTTTTCGTATCATCATTGCCGAGGGATGAGGGTCGGAGGACAGTCAACTTTATCTATGGCTACATAGTTTCTGCCTCGCCAGTCGAATGGCTTAATTGCCAAGTATGGGAACGAATGGCTCAGAACACAACCCAAAATTCATTCTAGCATACATTAGTGTGAGTCATCTATGTTCTGTACATATGATGTAGTATATGTTCTTATCGTATCTAGTATCTGAAGAATGTAACAGAATCAAGATGAACTCACATAATGTAATACTAAGACATCATCTACTACTATATAAGATATAGTGATAGATTGTCGTATCATCATTGCCGAGGGATGAGGGTCGGAGGACGTCGGTAAACGTCGATAAATGTCGCTAAATCTGCAAAAATAAAATAAAAAAATAAAATATAGAATATCCATTTCTCCCTGCAGCTTAAAAAGATAACCATTTCTCACTGTAGAATAGGATCCAAACAATCACAGAATGTCCATTTTTCGCTGTACACAGGTTTCAGTCCCTATAACCAAGTCTACAACAATCACACAAAATATGAGAACGAATGGGTCAGAACACAACCCAAAATTCATTCTAGTATACATTAGTGTGAATCATCTATGTTCTGTACATATGGTGTAGTATATGTTCTTCTCGTATCTTGTATCTGAAGAATGTAACAGAATCAAGATGAACTCACACAATGTAATACTAAGACATCATCTACTACTATATAAGATATAGTGATAGGTTGTCGTATCATCATTGCCGAGGGATGAGGGTCGGAGGACAGTCAACTTTATCTACGGCTACATAGTTTCTGCCTCGCCAGTCGAATGGCTGCAGGGACTATGTCCTGATCACCATGTCGTACCGTAGATTAATGTAAATGGAGCTGGAGCCAAAATACAGAAACCAAAATATGATATCCACCTCAAGTGTAGAGTCGGGGGAGAATAACTTTTCCACCCTCTCCCTCTCTCACGCTATCAATGTCACTACTTTTCTACCACAAGTTCTGATCAAGCATTTTCCTTCTCCTCTCCTCCACCATGGCTCTGAACCCATATGCTCCTCCCTACTTCCTTTCTTCTTATTTGACTCTCTCAGCCACAGATCCAGCTCAAGTATAGAGTCGGAGGAGAAGAATTGGGCAGGAAGAGAAGGGGGAAGCAGCACAGCCGACGGCATGACCCGGAGGAAGTACAGAGATTTTCTTTAACATACATAGGAGAACTATAAGGATATATGTAATCACAACATATCACCTTGTCAAAGACCCTTAATGTGACAACCATGTTACCGCGATGTCGGAAGACTAATATGTCATAATTTTCTAAGCCGTGTGTTTTGACATAATCCTCCAACCGGATTTCAGTTCTATGTAATAATGCAAGATTACTACATAGGAGGAAAGAGTTGGGAGGATTATGTCAAAACACACGGCTTAGAAAATTATGAAATATTAGTCTTCCGACACCGCGGTAACATGATATTCACATTAAGGGTCTTTGACAAGGTGACATATTGTGAAAAGATATATCCTTATAGTTCTCCTACGGATTTGAAGAAAATATCTGTACTTCCTTTGGGTCATGCCGCCGGCTGTGCTGCTTCCCCCTCCTCTTCCTGCCCACTTCTTCTCCCTCGACTCTACACTTGAGGTGGATATCATATGTGGCTGAGAGAGTCAAATAGAAGAAGGGAAGTAGGGAGGAGCAGATGGGTCCAGAGCCATGGTGGAGGAGAGGAGAAAGAAGATGCTTGATCAGCATTGTCTTTCGGATCGTCCTCATCAAGACATAACAGGCTGCTCAGCGTGCCCAGCTTCTTCAACTTTTTGCTGGCTGCAGAGTCAAAATGGGAACGGGTCCTCTTTGTCGGCCCAGAGCTCTGACTCGCACTCGTCGCCGCGCTACTGGTTTCCTCTCCTCCTCTGACGCGGGTCATAAGAAAAGAAATTTCGTACCTCTTCTTCACATAAACATCATTGCCGCCTTGTACTCGAGCCTTCTCGTCTGTAACGCTATCAAACTTCTCAGAGTCATCGGAGAAGGAGTCGAATGAGTCGACGGTGATAGTAGATGATTGCAAGACAGGGAGCAAAAAGACAGGCAAAGAAGAGGACGATACGAGTCGAATGGGAGATTCGAGTGACAATGTAGGTACCGAGAAGTTGGATAGCGTCACAGACGAGGAGGCTCGAGTACAAGGCGATAATGATGTTTATGTGAAGAAGAGGTACGAAATTTCTTTTCTTATGACCCGCGTCAGAGGAGAAGAGAAAACCAGTAGCGCGGCGACGAGTGCGAGTCAGAGCTCCGGGCCGGCAAAGAGGACCCGTTCCCATTTCGACTCTGCAGCCAGCGAGAAGTTGAAGAAGCTGGGCACGTTAGGCAGCCCGTTATGCCTTGATGAGGACGATCCGGAAGACAATGCTGATTCAGTTTTGCCTTCCTTGGATGGTATTGATTCTGTAGATCCGTGTATAAAAGAGGAAGAGATTGGGAGTAGAGTGGACCCGGAGGGAAATGAGAGATTGGAAGCTGGGTCAATATCCAAGAAGCGAAAGAGAGTCGAGGATTCTGATAGGTTGTCGTATCATTGTCGAGGGATGAGGGTCGGAGGACAGTCAACTTTATCTACGACTACATAGTTTCTGCCTCGCCAGTCGAATGGCTGCAGGGACTATGTCCTGATCACCATGTCGTACCGTAGATTAATACAAATGGAGCTGGAGCTGGAGCCAAAATACAGAAACCAAAAAACAAAATACAGAATCCAAAATACAAAATACAAAATACAGAAACCAAAATACAAAATATAGAAACCAAAATACAAAATACAGAAACCAAAATACAAAATACAGAAACCAAAATATAAAATACAGAATCCAAAATACAAAACACTGTGAGAACGGATGGCTCAGAACACAATCCAACCCAACCGGAGAGGATACTCTGAGAGATCCATCTGAGTAGGACGTATACTCTGAGAGATCACCTTTACAAGAATGATATCAGTAGTAGGATTGAGTACTGGAGGAGATATTATCAGAGTATACGTCCTACTCAGATGGGTCTCTCACCGATACTATTTTTTTCTCAAAGCATGGGGGATGTGCTCCGTCAACAGATTCTTGCTCCGAGCCAAAACTTTGTCCCGGAGCTCAAGTGGACATCCTTGGTGTAGAGCTCGAGTGAGACATTCCTGACAGCATGGTGGTCTCCTTTGTCAAAGTATCCGTGCTAGTCCCACAACCAATGTGGGATGAGCACAGATACTTTGACAAAGGAGACCACCATGCTGTCAGGAACCTCTCACTCGAGCTCTACACCAAAGATGTCCACTTGAGCTCCGGGGCAAAGTTTTGGCTCGGAGCAAGAATCTGTTGAGGAAGCACATCCACCATGCCGTTAGAAAAAAATATTAACGGTTAGAGACCCATCTGAGTAGGACGTATACTCTGATAATATCTCCTCCAACACCCAATCCCACTACTGATATAATTTTTGTAAAGGTGATCTCACAGAGTATACATCCTACTCAGATGGATCTCTCAGAGTATCCTCTCCGGTTGGTTGTCGTATCAACATTGTCGATGGATGAGGGTCGGAGGACAATCGACTTTATCTACGGATACATAGTTTCTGCCTCGCTAGTCGAATGGCTGCAGGGACTATGTCCTGATCACCATGTCGTAGTCCAATACAATCGGAGATTGACACAGTACTAATTCATATATGTAGTCCAATATAAATAGTCTAATACAAAAATAACCCAATACAAATAGTCCAATACAAATAAGTACTAATAGCTAATGAGAACCACGCTGCTCACGCAAACGCTCAGTGATACGATCACACAACCACCTCGAAAAAATGAGATCTTTGGCGTGAGGAGAGATGTCGTCTCTTGCAAGTGTTGCACGAATAGAACTCCGGGTCTAACTAGCAACCGGTGCCACTTCCTCCTTAACTGTAGGAGGAGCCACCTCAGCATTCACTATTTCCCTCAAATGACGTACCGCTCATCGGGTCATGGGTGCCATCTGGTAAGATCGATAGTCACAAATAATATAATTGTAACATAAACAAGCTAAAGAAACCATTATGTAATTTGAGTACATTTTCGAAAGCAGAGGAATGAGGGTCGGATGACAGTCAACTTTATCTATGACTACATAGTTTCTGCCTCGCCAGTCGAATGGCTGCAGGGACTATGTTCTGATCACCATGTCGTACCGTAGAATAATGCAAATGGAGCTGGAGCTGGAGCCAAAATACAGTTGGTACTAACCTCAATAGAACAAACACTCTCACAGCTCAAAATACTAACACATGCTCACGCCTTACTCTTGTGATACTCCCTTTCAAACACAAACACACACCTATATGTTCCCTTACACATGTTGCAATGTTACCTATAAAAATAGGAAACCCTTGTTGTCTATAATAAGACACAATTCACCAAAGGGAACCATACTATAGAACTCACACTTTAAGAAAATAGATGAAGGAAGACTTGTATGGAGGATCGATAGAGTTGAGCGATGTCATTTTATTCTACAAAGAGAACCATACTGTAGAACTCATACTGTAGAACTAACACTTAAACACAATTCTACAAAGAGTTGTCATAGGGTATTGAGCGATGTCATTTTATTCTTTTCTTCTTCTTCTTCTTGGGATTTTTGAGTACTGGATCTTGAGACATATATAGCTAGAACTTACGAAGAATGGAGTACCATACTTTAACAAATAGATATTGACTAATTGGTTCATATACTTGTTGTCTAAAATAAATGTAGGAATGTTGCAAGGTGAAACAATGTATCAAACACTATATCGAAACCCAAACCCAATATGCAAATCCAAATTAATATGAAAATACATAAGTGTATGTAGGGGATTAAGTATACAGAGGTGAAATACATATATATGCATGCTTGGGGGTGTCCACGTGTCCAACAAATGGACACAAAGTGTCCAAAACCTCACAAACACACTGTATCAGTGAACACATGGTCGTAATGTGTCTCCGTGTCCATTTTGGACACGAAAAACACCTCAATTAGGGTTAAGGTTTACCTTCAGTCTCCTCGCGATGGTGGAGGAGGAGGGGATTAAGTGTACAGAGGTGAAATACATATATATGCAAGCTTGGGGGTGTCCACGTGTCCAACAAATGGACACAAAGTGTCCAAAACCTCACGAACACACTGTATCAGTGAACACATGGTCGTAATGTGTCTCCGTGTCCATTTTGGACACGAAAAACACCTCATTTAGGGTTAGGGTTTACCTTCAGTCTTCTCGTGGTGGTGGAGGAGGAGGAGGAGGAGGATCTCACGATGGAGGAGGAGAAGGGGCTCGCGGTGGAGGATAAAGAGGAGAAGGGGTTCGCCGGAGGGAGGAGAAGGGGCTCGCGGTGGAGGAGGAGGATGAGCAGCGCCGGAGGGAAGGGGGTCGGGCTGTCGTCGAGGTCGGGGAAGAGGGACGGGAACAAAAAATTTAGGGAGAGGGAGAAATGAAAAGTCGAACCGAAGAAACCCTATTTATCAGAAATTAGCGACGTCCTTAAATACGTCACAAAGCGTCGGTATTCGTTTAATATTCGGCGACGTAAAAATGTTTGCGACGCTAAACTAATAAAACTGGCGACGTTTTCCAACAAATCAACGATGTTAGTTTTTATTATACTAAAGGTAGTCGCAATATGTCGCTATTTGTCGCTATCAGCGACGTATTATGACGCATACTTTTGGAGTCGCTAATTCCAAATATATTAGCGATGTTTTAGGTCGGCGTCGCTAATTTCGTCGCTGATATGACTTATTTTGGTAGTGAACGTCCAACCGATGAAGGAATACGTGCAGAAGATCTTGGGGTCATGACTGTTTGAGATTACTAGGAACTGTTGTCTTCTTTCCGCCGCTGGTATAATTTGTGAACCTTAGTTTCCGCCTATGAAGGGTTTGAACACGTTTATATATATTTAACTTTCTATCAATCAATATGCACACCAAACTAGGGTCCTGGGAATCTCCAGTTCCATCATGTTGCTAGTGTCGGTGATAATATGATGTAAGGCGACGGTGATCTGAGTGGCTCGCCAAAATTGGGCTCAGGGTGATGGTGGTGGAATTGGTGGCTAAAACTGGTGGTGGAGCTAGTGTTAGGGGGTATCTTAGGGGAGGAGTTGTGGCGGTGGATGAGGAACTGGGATTGATGGTGGTGGTCGAGGGGTCGTCGGTGTGGTTGCAGAATGGAAGAGTAGATGATGGGGTCGTCGGTGTGGCGATGGGAATCGAGGAGTGGATCGGCGACTAGATCGCCGGAGTTGCACGGCGGCACACGATGGTCCGGTAGGCGGAGCACGGCGGCGGGCTGATCGGACAGTGTGCTGGAGAGAGCGTGGTAGGAGAGAAAGAGAGAGACTGTAGGAATTGTGTAATAAAATGTTAGGAGTCCCAATATTTAAATAGGTAGAATAATAGAGTGTGGAGTACTCCACAAGCCAAGTGGAAATCTATGTAAATTGTAATAGATCTAAGGACAATTAGTGAAAAAGCTAACTAACTACTAACTAACTAACAAGTAAATACTAACAAATTGTTAATTAGCAACTAATCAGTAATTTAGGACTAAATAATCAATTAACTAACTAAATAATTAAACACTCTCTACCCCCCAACTCATAGGCCAACAATCCAAGCCTAAAGCTTGGTAGACAATTAGAATAGCTAGCCCACAACCCAAGCCCAAGGCTTGGTAGGCTCTAACTAATTAATTAATAAATAATTCTAAAATAAAGTTAACTATTTAAATAATAATATTCCAAATTAGTAATAATATATAATAAACCTGAAAATGATTTTATAAATTCCCAAAATTAATAATATTAATTTCAAAATAAAATTTTAAATTTAGGAGAAGAATTTTATAACTCAAAATTTTAAAAATAGAAATTCCAAATCACTGTAGTTACACCTTACATATGATTGCCTACTTATAGTTCCCATCAATGTAATATTACATGCTCTCATATCACATTGATATCACTATCCTAACTATTACCTATACCCATACCAATTATCTAAAGAATACCTTCACCCTAGATACTAGGATACTCACATATACTTATACACAAGGTCCCCTAACACACATGACTACACACTCAAGACACTTAACCTCATCTTTCACTCACACAAATACTATATAAACTGCTGCCTCTAGCAGTTTTCCCCTCATCCTTGCTCACACTAACACACACAATTAATCACACACACAAGGACACATAGGGACTGCACAACCTCCATGCTGCCTGTGCAAACAGGTGCACCTGCCTAGTATGCACATGTGCACACATTGCCCTGTCCTAGACTCCTCTTCCTGGTGTTGTTACCTGCAGCAGTGGCTTTCCTACAAAAGTTGTTGTATTAAGCAACTGCCATTGTTCTCTTGCCTTTGCTTGCTGCTGCAAGGCCTGCTAGTGCAAGCTGTTGTTGCTTGCACTATCTGTGCATGTAAGGCCTACACGTCCACTAAATTTTTGGTCATACAGTAATGCTCGCAGGAACAATGGAAGCCACCTAAAGCCTGCTGCATACTGGTATGCTCCCCCTCTGCCTTCCTAGTATACCTGTGCACATGTGCTAAAATGTTGCCCCATTCCCTGTTGTGGTGCAAACAGCATAATGCTGCAGTGAAGTGATGCTACTGCTGCTCCTGTTTTGTGTAGGAACCCCCAACCAGCTATGCAAGTGCACAGGTGCAGCAAGCCTGCACACAGGCAGCAATATTGTTGTTGTTGTCCTCCCTCTTCCATTACACATACAAAGTACACACCTACACATCTATGTAATCCTCTACACGCACATATGCACTCCTACACACAACGCACTCTCACTCTCAACATACCACAATGCACTATATATATACACACACTACTATATATATATATATATATATATATATATAATTTTTTTATTATATATATATATATATATATATATATATTTTTGAGGGTGTCCACTTCTTAATGGTGCTTGGAGGCATGCCTCTAAGGGGGCTCGAACCCGTGCCACTGCGGCGGGGTGCTCCACCGTTCCCATTATATATATATATATATAAAATATATATATATATATATATATATATATACACACCTAGTTATCTATATCTAATACATACTATCATACAAGGCATATCCTCTATGTATACTCCTCTATACACAAATACACATGCACATATGCAATTTATCAAACATTTGGTGTTCATCACCCCTGTATTGCACTAGTCTACGATACGCTTGTGATACGTCCAAGATACCTATACCAAAACTTGTCTGAACCTGACCAAAATATATGAGCATGTCTAAAATGATAATTAAAGATTAATTAGAGCAATACATAACTAGTGTCAACTGCCATACGAAATATGGCATGTGTGTGACAGGTGTAGGAGGAGAAAACCCCCCAAATGGACTCTGTATCCTAGAGTACCATGACACAACCTACTCGTATCCATTTATGGACACGTATATAACCATAAACAAGCAATAGAAGCCTATTTAGCCTATCAAACAAAATGACAAACACATGGTGCACTATTCTCGGATTTCCCCCAAAATGGTATAAAAAAGTCTATGTAACTTCCTTCCAAATGGTTATTAGAGCCTAGTTTTTCCTCCTATAGGTACCCCTAGTCCGTGGGTTCCTAATGGTCCAATGCATGTATTAGAGTCTAAAAATAGAAAAAAAGTAGTGGTATACCTATTGGAAGATGGATTTCCAATACAAAGTCTAATGGATACGACTCAGATGTGGTTAGACTTCTAGTCCAAGCTCCCTCTCCTTGTGCTCTTTGCCTCTAATGCTTCTAAACTCCTTAGATGAAGAGTAGGAAAGGACTTGGAATGATTGGGTGTGATTTTGATAGAGGAATGAAAGGAATTTTGGAGAAGAGCACCAATCTAGGAAAATGTGTTCAAATGGTGGAATAAAGAGAATGAGCCCCCTATGTTCCTTGGTCGGCCACAACAATCCCTATTCATGCCATTTCTACAATGCCCTCCTAGGTTGTCATGATGGTTTGGCTAATAAATGTAAGCTTCTAATCTAATTTGGTAATTAATCTAATCCATATTCATGACATGTTATGACTTAAATTTGTCACGACCCGCCCCACTTTTCGGGATATGAGTACGTAGCCAAGTACAGCCCACGCCGCAGCATAGGCGGTATTCTGCTATCTAGGTCTCAATGTTAAATCAAATACAACAAATCATATCTAATTGCTCATTCGCAACAACTATTTTATTTATACATCTAATAATACATCAATATGATTTTTAAAAACAACCCGCTAAATATTTAAACAAAAGAACTATCTAATCTAGAATCTAAGGTTGACCTCCAAGATCTTTATCTCCATCTGCATGGTCCATAGCGTAAAAGAGGAAACATGCCAAGTCACCTGCAACGATCCAATTAAGAAAGAAGCAAAGTACAACCCTATTGCAATAATATAACTTAACTCAAAATAAGCTAGACAAGTAAAGATGCAGTAGGGAATGAAAGAAACCTATATATGAACTAGAAACAATAAACATATACAAGAAACCACTAGCAAGATCATGTATGTGATAGAACTGGGATTCCTAGGTCCCCTATTTTGGTGTGTGTATAAATCGATGGAAGTTTAACAAATCTAAGACGTGTTATAACCCTTCATAGAGGAACTACAGTTCACAAATTATACCTACGACAGAAAGAAAAAGACACTTTCTAGCAATCCCGAGCAGTCACGACCCCAAGATCTTCTGCACGTATTCCTTCCTCGGGTTGGACGTCGTATGGGCGACGATCTTCTAACATTTTCTTCTCCTTGGCAGCCCTCCCTTTCTCTCCTTACGTAAATCACAAATTTAGAGAAAGCTTCTTATTTCTGATGATATCGTGACAGCCAGAGAATAAAGGATATATATAAGGCTACGGCAGGGACCATGAAGAGAAATTAGGGTTAAGTCTCCTAATGGATCTGGGTATCCCGTGTTCAGCCCGAACCTATTAACAATAGCTTGATCCACTAAAAAGCTATTGTTGCACTACCTTCCTAATCCCAAATTATGATTGTGGGCTCCTTTTATTATATGCTCGTTTGGCTTCCCATGTTAAGATATCGAATGTTTGTCAATCAAATTAAGTTACTAACAACTATATTGATCGACATCTTTTATCCTTAAGTAGTACCACTCAACTTTATTTGTCATACAGGATATAATCCACCTATAGGTTTACTTGACAATCCTTATGACCTCCTTAAGGGGACATCATCAACTCGACGTATCGGGACATGGATTCCTTTATAATCAACAATCCATCATTCATAAAATATTATTACCCAATTCATAGAGCTTGTTGACCCATAATGAATCTCACTCTTTTATGAGTCAAAGTAATGCACACTACATATATATGTCGGTTGTTATATCCGGATTAAGAGCACAAGCATCCATAATAATAGAGGTGTTTGTTCTCTTATGTTTTCAGTACAAAGAGAACAACCTCAAGTGGTCTTATTCAATACACACAAAGTGTACTAGTGTAAACCTATAGTCAAGATAGACTAATACCAAATTATACTACAACCTTTCCAATGGATTGTCCAAGTCCATCTAGGTTATAAACTATTTATATATTACATAGGAAACTGATAATATGATCTTCTGTGTGACACCACACACCATATTATCTACAATATAAAATATCAGACACTTGTATTAAGACTTGAAACAAATACAATATGCAAACATTTGCCAATATAATCTCATTCAAAACTAAAGAAAATAAAGTTAATACAAAAGTGATGCTTTCAGTATATAACCCTAACAATCTCCCACTTATACTCAAAGTATTACTTTTCAGTATACTGTTATAAATCTCTCACTTATACTTAAAGCCATACTACTACACATCTGACTCCTATTCCCTCAACATGACTATCAAAAGCCTTAGCTAGTAAGCTCTTTGTAAAAGGATTATCTAGGTTGTCGGCTGATGCTATCTTGATCACAACAATTTTTTCTTTCTTTATGAAATCTCGTATCAAGTGGTACTTACGCTCAATGTGTCTACCTGCCTTATGGGCTCGTGGGTCCTTTGAGTTTGCAACTGTACCACTATTATCACAATAAAGAGTAATAGCCTTTGGCAAACTAGGTACCACATCCAAGTCCAACAGGAAGTTTCTGAGCCAAACTGCTTCTTTAACTACCTCAGAGACTACCATATACTCGACTTTTATGGTGAAATCAGCAATACATTTTTGTTTGATACTCCTCCATACAATAGCTCCACCTCCCAAAGTAAATACATAACCTGAGGTAGATTTCCTGGAATCTCTATCTGACTAAAATCTGAGTTTGTATACCCCAAAAGAACTAAATTATCTGCCTGATAAACTAGCATATACTCTTTAGTCCTTTTCAGGTACTTCAAAATATGCTTTACGGTAATCCAGTGTTCTTGTCCTGGATTAGACAGATATCTGCTGACCATGCCAACGACAAAGCAGATGTCTATTCTTGTACATACCATTACATACATTAAGCTTCCTACTACTGAAGTATAAGGAGATGCTCTCAGGTTCTCTATCTTTTTAGGTGTCTTCGTACACTGCTTCTTTGATAGAGTAATCCCATGCCTAAAAGGTAAGAAACCTTTCTTAGAATTTTGCATGCTAAAACGAGTTAGTACAGTATCGATATAGGAATCTTGGGACTGGCCCAATATCCTTTTTTTGCGATCTCGTAGAATTTTGACCCCAAGGATGTGACCTACTTCTCCTAAGTCCTTCAAATAAAACTGTTTGGATAACCATACCCTTATATCATATAACACCTTCATATTGTTTCTAACAAGCAAAATTTCATCTACGTAAAGTACTAGGAATACCACCACGTTTCTTCTACACTTTCTATATACACATGATTCATCTTGACATTGATCAAATCCATAGGATTTTATCACTTGATCAAAACATATGTTCCAAGATCTGGAAGCTTGCTTAAGTCCATAAATGGACTTCTTGAGCTTACAAACAAGATGTTCTTGGCCGTTTTTAATGAACCTGTCTGGTTGCTTCATATAGATGTCTTCCTCAAGACTTCCATTAAGAAAATCTGTCTTGACGTTCATTTGCAAAATTTTATAATTGAGATGAGCTGTAATAGATAAAAGAATCCAGATAAACTTAAGCATGGCTACTGGAGAAAAGGTTTCCTCATGATCGATACCCTCTCTTTGAGTAAAACCTATTGCAACAAGCCGAGCTTTAAGGTTTCAACCTTATCGTCTGATCATCCTTTTCTCTTATAGACCTACTTGCATCCAATGGCATTTACACCAACGGGTGGTTTTACAAGCTCCCAGACCTAATTGGAATCCATATATTCTATTTCAGATATCATTGCTTTTTGCCAAGACTCTGTATCTTTATCTTGGAGTGCTTTATTGTAGGTACAGGGATCATAATCTTATTCCTTAGGGACAAAGTCTGACAACTCTCCCAAGAATATATATCTATCATGTTGTATCACAACCCCCACTACGACGAGGCACGATCGGTTGTGGTATAATATTTGTGACACAATATGCAGTTACTTGTGGTTCATCCTCTTGTATTATTGGTACTGAAGTACTTGGTGTCTCACCTCTCAGTTCTTCTAGAACAACTCTACTTGTGGGTTTATCGTTCATCACATAGTCTTTCTCTAAGAATCGGGCATTGGTGCTAACAATGACCTTCTGATCCTTAGGACTATAAAATAAACCTTATTTCATTCCTCTTGGATAGCCTACAATCAAGCGTACTTCTATATGAGATTCCAACTTATTTGCTTTTCTATTCAGCACATGTGCTGGACTACCCCAAATTTGAACATGTTTCAGACTAGGTCTACGCCCAATCTACAACTCTATGGGAGTAAGAGGTACTGTTTTAAAAGGAACTAAGTTCAAAATATAAGCTGCAGTCTCTAAGGCATATCCCCAAAATGGATCTGGTAAATCTGAATAACTCATTATTGATCTAACCATCTCCTTAAGAGTTCAATTCCTTCTTTCGACTACACCATTCTGCTAAAGCGTTACAGATGCAGTCAATTGGGATGTAATTTCAGCCTCTGATAAATAATCCCTAAACTTTCCAAAAAGGTACTCGCCACCAAGATCTGAACGTTATGACTTAGATACATTTTCTTTGACATTTCTCTATTTCAGCCTTGTACTCTTTGAATTTCTCAAAGCACCCAGACTTACGACGCATCAAATAAATGTATCCATAACTTGAATAATCGTCAATAAATGTGACAAAATATTCAAAGCTGCCTCTAGCCTGGATAGTCGTGGGTCCACACAAATCAGAATGAACCAATTCCAACACATCTTTGGCCCTATACCCCTTCGCCATAAAAGACCATTTTGTCATTTTACCATCCAAGCAAAATTCACATACTTGTAGTACCTCCACTTCCAATGAACTCAAAGGTCCATTTTCAACCAGTCTTTTAATCCTTCTTAGGTTAATATGCCCAAATCGCAAGTGCCAAAGATATGTTTGGTTCATACAAGAAGGTTCTTTTCTCTTATTTAAGTTAGATTACATGTTATTCATTTTCATAAGTTACATTGTGGGCAAAATAGGATTAATGACATACAGATTATCAACTGATGCACCAGAACAGATAAAATGTTTATTCTTTCTAATCAAGATATTGTCATTAAAATAAACTGAATATCCATCCTTAACTAACATAGAAACATAAACTAAATTCCTTTTAAGTGAAGGTACATAAAGACAATCTCTTAATGTCAAAGACTTATTTCTACCAAAAGATAAAGTAACATCTCTTATTGCAACAACTGCTCCTTTTGTAGCGTCACCCATGAACAAGCATATCTCTCCATCACTGAGCCGTCTAGTTTCCTGGAACCTCTGCGATGTATTATAGACATGATTAGTGGCTCTTGTATCTACATACCAGGTGCCGGTAGATAATACCGCTAAACATGTTTCAACTACTAGTAAATGAGATATACCTTCTTTGTTCCTTATTTGAGAAGTGGATAGTCACTCTTCCAATGTACTGACCCTTTGCACTTGAAATATTTGCCTTTCGGCTTTTTTCATAGCACCTTGAGGTCCTATGCCCTTCTTTGTTGATTTTGCTTGTTTTTTAATATTATTCTTCTTCTTACCCGCCTTTTGGCTTAGAAGTAGAAGCCATTTCAGAAACATAAATATGACCACTCTGCCTAAAGAGACTTTCAACATCCTGTAGCTCTTTCGCAAGTTCTGCCAAACTATACAACCTTTTGTTCATGTTGTAGTTAAGGCAAAAATTGTCAAAACTTTTAGGAAGAGTCTCGAGAATGATATCGACATGGGATTCCCCAATCGATTTTAGATCCAAAGATCTCCAACTCATTCAGATGATCCATCATCATGAGAACATGATCCCTTACTGGCGTACCTTCAACCATTTTTGTATTCATAAAACACTTCTTAGAAAACTTCATAACTGCTCTACTCTGATATCCGAAGAGTTCCTTGATGTTATACATTATTTCATAAGCTGTGGCCATGGCCTGATGCTGATGTTGCCGTACATTGACATAGATGCCAGAATGTAACACCGCGCCATCTCATCTGCCTTTGTCCATTTTTTATAAGCCTCTTTGACCTCTTCATCAGAATTAGCATCAGGCTTAGGTAGACATTCCTTATTAAGTACATATTTGTACTCTTCAGCAGTTAGGACAATGTCCAAATTATGTTTCCAGCCAATATAATTAGGTCCAGTGAGTTTGTTTTCTTTAAGAATCACCATAAGTGGACTGAAAGAAGCCATTTTTGAAATCCTGAGAATCACATAAATAAAAGTTATGTAGGGCAAAAACATTTTAAATTAATTAAATATTGATTTCCTTAAAGCAATAATAAGAAATTCACCAACACCTTGAACACTATGAATTTAGCATGCCATGATAGAGTGCACATATACAAGTTCAACTTTGTTTAAGTAGGTTTTTCCTATTAATTTTACTCTCATGTCAACATAACTTTATGACAAATAAAATTAATTTGTTTTCTTGCTCTGGTCATACAAATAATAGCAGTGACTCCGATGGGAATGATACCATTATTTTTATCTAAGTGTATAGCATTACTTAATACAAAGTCCATTACCTTGTAATGAGTTCCTTTAGATGGAAAAGTAAACACATACTAGGTAACTTTGTAACCAACACTTTTCTAAAATAAGGGTATTTTGGTAATTATGTAATTTTTTGAAATTTAGGATTATTTTATAATAATTTAATTGGTGTTTTGTGTTGATAGTTGGTTTAACCTTATCTAACCATGATTAGCGACTAACCATGACATTAGAAACCTAATTATCTAGTTAGATTTGAATTTTGAGTTATAGTCCTAATTAGGAAACTTTTTGAATTGATTTTTAGGATTTTAAGTTATTTGGCTTTTTGGGCTTTTTGCTAAAAGGCTTTCTAAATAACTTAAGGAGTTTTTTGCCCATACCTAAACCCTAACCCTACTAGTGTGGCCGGCCAAAACAGTCCCCCCTTTACATTCATGTGTAGCCACCAAGCGTCCTTTACAAACCCTAATATCTCCAATTCTCAAAATAGCCTATCTTTCTCATCTCTCATCCGATTTGGACCAAACGAATTACGTTATGAGCCTTAGGAGGAGAGAAACTTGTTGGAGGCTTGCTAGCAAAAAATTGTAGGCGTTTGACTGTAGGAATTTGAGTGTCGAGGCATTTTGGAGACTTTTGTATTGAGATTCCAACTCTCAATAGGTAAATTCTTCTAAACCCGTTTTAATTCTAATTTTTCTTCATAGGAGCATGCATCTAGGTACCCTAGACCTGTAGATGTAGTTTGGTTAGATTTCGTGTCCGTTTGATATGTGTATCGGATACGTGTCGATGTATGTTAACATGTGTTTGATGAAATGCCTCTTAGAAATAAAAGCTGTTATTTTTCAAAACTAATTTCATATATTTGTAGCCCTATACAAGGGACTTCCAAAATCTATTTTTTGTTATTTTTTGACACTATTTTTTGTGTCCAAACAAGACACTGGGACGTAGCACAAGGTCCCGTGCACAGCCCGTGCACTGTCCTGCATCCTAAGTGTCATAACTCGATGGATACGACACAGTTTGGCATGAAATTTTGTAGACACATGGGGGCAACCTCTGCCCACTTGCTCGTGAAATTTCACAAAATTTTGTTGAGTGTGCACGAAGATATCGTATCTGTATTGATTCGGCTGACATCGTGCACGCTTGCACAGCCCTCCCAGATACGCACTTTTATCTCTGACACGAGGACTCAATGCAGGGTGTCCAACACCGAGCCCTATACCTAGGCTACCCATGGACACGAGCACATGACACGTAGACGTGTGTGTCATGTCCTAGGTAGGACGACACGTCCCCACGAGGCCACGCGCACGCGCACGAGCAGCCCGATTCCGATACACGTGTGGACATGTTATACGGCATGAGTTGGACACATTGCAGACACCTGGACACGTACCCTAACACCCTACCTATCCACTGGCACGAGCACAAGGTTTTTCGATGGACACAGCGAGTCCTACGGTGCTCGACACGCCCCGTACACGTGCATGAGCACCATTTCGGATACCATTGTTTGGAAACAATTTGGATACAATTTTGACTTGGCATGGACCTGAGCACGTCACACGTATACACCCCCTCCTTATTTTTTAGTTTGCATAAGGTTTGGATGTGTATGTGGGATTTCGGGTATCAAGTTGGATTTTGTGTGTTATATTGAGTTATGTTGTGTGTGTCGGATTTTGACACTTGAGTTTAACTTGGTTTTGGACACTTGGGTTTGATCTCAAATCTGAGTTTGGGTTTGGTCAATATCCTTTTAGACCTATACTTGGTTTGAGTTCACTTTACCAAGACCTCTTGGTTCACCTTCTATATATATATATATATATATATATATATATATATATATTAGAAGAACCGTAACTTTATAGATAAATAGGTGCAAAATGCCAAAGCCTATACAAGTAAGCGCGCAAAATGAGACCAAAGAACAAAAGAACAAACAGTGCTAGTCGCGCACAAAAAGACACCAGATCTCTACGACCGCCGATTGGGGAACGCAAGAGACCCGAAAGTAGACCTAAACAAGGGCCTCCGAATAGGTGTTGGAGGCATGAGAGCAGTGCCTCCTGGCTTTGAAAATTTGCCTGATGACCTCTTCGAATAATTGCGTAGGGAGGAGTTGGCGGCCTTCATATCTGAATTTGTTCATGTTCTTCCATAATACCCAAATTCCAGCGGCTGCGACAATCTGATATCCATGGGAGCCACTCTAGCTGTACAGGAGATCGTGGAAGCCCCCAGTCGGTAGGACGATGCTAAGTCTATTGCAGAGGTTAGACCATGTCTGAGACGCCAACTTCCCCGAAAGAAGGACGTACTCTGCCGATTCCGAATTGTGTTCTACGCAGCATTGGCATCTGGATGCGAGGCTGAATTCGATCGATTTGATAGAGTCGTCCGTCGATAATTTCTGGCATAATACATGCCAGATAAGGATAGACTATTTGATGGGAATGCAGGACTGCCAGAACTTAGCACCAGTGATATCTGGCACACTCCAGCCTTTGGCCACAATTCTAGCCGGTGCGAGCGTAAAAGAACTGCCTGGGTTAGGTGACCATCTCTATGTGTCGGATGAGTTAGTGACCCACAGGTTAGCTGCAAGAAGAGCGTCGGCCGCCGGCTGACCAAGCCAATCTCTGACCCTTCTCTAATTCCATCCAGAACTATCATCCCATAGATCCCTAATTTTGCATCTCTGCGGAGTTCGAGCGTTGGGCTGTAGGTTGTCTTCTCTAAGCTACCGTTCGAAGTAGGCCGATGAGCGACCGTCGCCTAACTGAAGACGAATTAAAGGTTCTGCGATGTTGCGTCTACGAATTATACAACGCTACGATGCCGAAGATCTGCTGTTAGAGACCGCCTCCGACAGATGGGAGAATCTAGAGTATCTAGCTCTCATGAACCTCATCCATAGCGAGCTCTCTGTGCGTAGCTTCCACCATAGCTTCATGGAGCAGGCATCCACGATGTGGGCCAGTCTACTGAATCCTATGCCTCCTTCTGAAGTGGGTTTGGCCATGGTATCCCAATTGGCCCAGTGATGTTTGTCCTTGCCGTCGCAATGACCCTAGAAGAACTTGGCGAAGAGGGCTTCTAGGGAGTGGAGGACCTTCTTGGAAGGGGAGCAGATGGCAAGGATATACAACGGGATGGAAGAAAGAACGTGTTTGATAAGGATCGTTTTGCCCCTGGGGATAATGTAGCGTTGTGCCATCCCATGACCATTTTACGGATCTTGTCGACAAGTCGGTCGAAGATACCCGAGTTAGACTTACCGTATACCAGCGGGCAACCCAAGTAGAGAAAAGACGGGTAGGCCATGGCGAACGAGGTCATGTTGGAGAGAACTGCAGTGCTGGTTCTGTTAGCTTTGTGATGGGTATAGATGACACTCTTATTTTTGTTGACGCGTTGTCCGAAGCATCTGGTGTATCTAGCAAGCATTCTCAGAACCACCTCAATCGAACCGATGTCTTCAGATAAGAAAATAAGGTTATCGTTTGCGTACACCAGGTGCATGATAAGTGGACAGCCAGTGGTGGTGTAGAAGTGTTAAAAATCGGGCATTCTAGGCATACTATTAAAGCTTCTGCTGAGATCTTCTACCGTGATGATAAAAATGGTGGAAGAGAGTGGGTCCCCCTGTCCAACTCCGCGAGTAGATCGAAAGAATCCCGCCGCTTGGCCATTGATGACGTTGGAGAACCATGCGTTGTTGATCGATATGAAAATGATGTCAATCTAGGATTCGGAAAAGCCAAAAGCCCTGAAGACCCAGATCATGAATTTCTAGTCTAGGCAGTCATAAGCCTTCTATATGTCTAGTTTGATGGCGACGTTTCCCCCTCTGGATGGGAACTTCATACATGTAATCATCTCTTGAGCGAGTAGAATGTTGTCAGTGATGTTCCAGCCTTTAACAAAACCAATTAGTTCTTCGGATATGATCTTGGGGAGGAGGTGGGACATTCGGTTGGCTACAATCTTCGATATGATCTTGTTGGTAAAGGTGCATAAGCTGATGGGACGAAAAACTTTGAAGGTTTCTGGGTTCTCTCTCTTAGGGATAAGGATGATGTTGGCACAAAAAATAGAATTGGGATATCTCGTCCCTTGAAAAAAGGCTATAATGGCCTCTAATAAGTCGAATTTCATGATGTGCCAACAAGCTCTGAAGAAGACGCCATTGAATCCGTCAGGCCCCGGGGAACTGTGTTCATTAGTAGACCAGACGGTCGCCTCCACCTCCTCCTCTGAAGGAGTAATCACCAGGGCCTCGTTGTCGCTGTCGCTGATGAGGGATGGGATAGCGGACAGAAGCGCAACGTCTTTAACGACTTGCTCTTTAGTGAAAAGGTTAGAGTAGAAATTCTCCGCCGCCACCTGAATGCCTTTCTGGTTTTCCACCAGATTTCCATTATCGTCGGATATCCGGTGCAATTTTAATTGGTTTCGGCCTTTGACACACACGTGAAAAAAATTGGTATTCCTACCCCCTTCGCTTTTCCAAGTCAATCTGGCTTTTTGCTTCTAGAATTTCGTTTCCAACTTAAGCCTGGATTTAAGAATAGCTCTGGCCAGGTTAAGCGAGGCACGGACAGCCGAAGAACTGTCAATGGCAAATGAGGTCTCGGCGCGGGTGACGTCGTCTTCTGCCTTCTTTATGGCCTGAAAGATGTCTCCAAAAGCCATTTTTCTCCAGGACGATAATGCCTGAGGAATGGCTTTCAGTTTTGTCGCCATTCGTAACAGAGGGTCAAGTTTCGAAACAGAGTTCCAAGCTGAGGCAACGATGGTCCAAAATTGTGGATGATGCCACTAGAAGTCAAGGAAGCGAAATAGTTTTTTAGTGCTGGAGTGGTTGATGCTGATCTTGATGAGCAGAGGGGAGTGATCCAATTCTGTGGAGTTCAGATGAGAGAGGTTGGTGACGAGGCCCATGTCAGACCACCTGTCGTTGACCATCGCACGATCCAAACGAGAGTACTGGCGCCGATGGCCCTTCTACATGTTGCACCAGGTAAATGTACTGCCGTGGAAGGGGATGGAGGTTAAGTTACCTTGGAAGCTGAAGTTGTTGAAGTCGTCCATCACAGGCTGGGGGGAGTGCGACCATCGGATTTCTCCTCTCTGTAGGACACCGTGTTGAAATCTCTGATACAGAGCCACGGGAGACCCTGGTAGGGTAAGGCAGCTTCCAAAAGTTATCCAAAGGAGTCTACATTCAGGGATGTCACAGCTTCCGTCGATGGCGGACAAGATGGATCGGGACTTGAGAATCGGATGTTCGACCCAACAAGAGAGGGCCTGAGGCAAATTTCTTATAATGCCAAATTTGACTTCTGACCCAAAAAAATCCATATGTCATTACATCCTGTGATGGCGTGAGGTTATCTGAGCTTGAGTTGAGTGGCTTTGATTCTTCTTTGAGGGATTTTTGGTTCGATAATGATAAAGAGATCTATATGATTCATTTTCTTGAGGCTAAGGTTTCTATTCATCATCGGTTTATTATCGAGCCCTCTCACATTCCCGGAGATGATGTTAAACATTGGATTGGGTAATAGGAGGGAGGTGATTAAGCTTCATTGTTGACCTAGTTGTCATAGCAGTCTGCTTTTTTTGTTTGTTTTTGTTCTTTTTAGAGGAGGTTTTTTTGTTGGGTGTGATGGTGGACCCGTTGTCTTCGATAGCCTTGCTAGTCCTGTCGGGTTCACTACAGCCATTGTCATCTGTGAAGGAGGTGGTGTAGTCATTTTCATTTTCTTCCAGGGCGCAAAGTGGGTTGCCGCGGTCCAGGAAACCCGCTTCCTTGGCTTTCCAAAACCTGCCAGTTAAGGTGGGGTTGAAACTGGTTGAGCTCTGCTATGTGATGAGGGAGGTGCCGAGGGGGCCCTGCGCCTGGCGAGGTGCTGGTAGTTGCGGATGAGGTACCAGATGGATGAGTATCGAAACCCCGGGGATCAGAATTCTGCTCTTTTCGGATCTCTATCGGAGCCTCACCAGACTAGTACGGGAGGTTGGAGGAACGAGGGAGAGAGTGATATGCCTGAAAAGGGAGAAGATAATGGACTCTGGTATGTTGTGGGATGAGATGGGGGTTGGCGCCATGAGCGGGCTAGTTCCGCCTGGGAGAGTAGCAAGAGGGGGGTTATGCGGCTCGGCAGAGAGACCGGGTTTGGGGGAATCAGGCTGGTCGTCTTCGCTGGGGATAGATGGTGAGGGCTCACTGGAGTTATCTGGAGCCCGTCAGAAGTGGAGGCTGTGAGAAGTTCAAACAAATTGTTGAGGGAGATAGTAGGAGGAATGAATGGAAAGATCGCGGAACAAGTCATGATGGATGGACGGTGGCTGGGCTGAAGTGCTGGGTCAACAATCAGGAGAGGAGTAATAGAAAGAGCGTTCTGATTAGCAGTGTCAGTGTTACGGTGGCCGTCCTTTGTGTACGGGTTGTGCGGGTTAGACTTCTCAAGCTCGGGGTGGACACAGAAGCAGTGCTGCATGGAGTGACCGCACATCTGGCAATATTTACAAAATATGACGTTGTTGTCATAAACCAGCAGTTCGCTGTATGTTTGACCTCCGAGTTCTATCTCTATAAGTTTGGGAGGGTCGTTCGCGAGATCTAGTTCCACACATATTTTCACATAGTTGTATTTGGAGAGGTTACGAGTTTCTTCTTCGATAGCTACCAGTGTCCCAAAGGAGCTGGTTATCCATTTTAGGGCGGCTGCGGGGAAGCAGATCAGGGAGAGGTTGGGAAGGGTGATCCATGTGGATATGATTGTCGAGTCCATTCTGGGGTTGAAGTTAGGAGACCATTTGACAATTTTAACTATCGGTATGCCGATTCTGGCTGTCTCCTTGGCCCGAACTAAACAGTAGTCCGGTTCGGATGATAGATAGAGGAACATGTTCTTGGGGTCAAACGGAGCGACCCGTTGTGCTACGGAGAGGCCCCACCTGGCGACTGCTTCCCTGACTATGGGGATTTTTGGGCATCCGGAGCCGAATTTGAGGACATAAGTCTTAGAAAAGGAAGAGGATAGGGAAGAGATTTCCATCGCGGCGAAGGGGACCCAGATGGGGGAGCCGACAAGAGGTGGCGGGAATTCGACGTCCGAAAGCTGGATCTCAACCACCGGAGGGGGTAATTGTCTCCCTCGATCTTGCCGGAGAGCCTCGACGTAAGAGGGGGCATGAGAGGGAGCCTTCGCAATGCGGGTGTCCGATTAGGAGGAGGCTCCGGGTGGGGATACCCTACTGGAAATGTCCGATGTGGAGGAGAGCCAGGGAACGGCAGAGAAGGTGTAGCCAGCGAGGTGCACCGAAGGAAGGGTTGTCGGGCCACCCTGAGTCACATCCGCTGCAGGAAGTGGCCCGAGGGCAATATCTGCAGAAGTAGTCTCTGGAGAGGGATGGACGTCTCCAGGAAGGGTAAAGTGCCAAGCATCACGGGGCAGGTAGGAAGGTAGCCAGGCGACGTCCTAAAAGGGGTCCTACGTGACCCGCGCACAATTGGAGGATAGTGCTAGAGTGGCTCCGATCGTCGACCGAGGTGGCAGTATCTAAGGTTGATATGGAGAGGGCGGGGATATGCTATGCCCCGTAGCCTGGGCTCTGGGGGACTGACGAGGGGAGCGAGCCATAGCAGAGCGCAGGTTGCACGAGGAACGCGGCAGGGGGAGGTTGTGCGAGTAGCACAGTAGGGGAAGGGAGCGCAGCCCAAGACGGGGAAAACGCTGGAGGGGGCGGCGGAACCCCGGGGGAGGCTGACGCATCAGTGGTACCGATTGGGATTCCCTGAGTGTCGGAAAGCGATTGGCTCTCCACGAGCGCTAAATAGCGCTTCGGGAAGTAAATGCAGCCCTCGGCAAGGCTAGAGGGAGCTGGAGGGAGATGCCCGTGCAGGCCGTATCAGGGCATCTGGTCTACTGAACCTGTGCAGGTGATGGTGGAATACAGGAGGGCCGTTGTGCCTCTCGAGGAAGCAGCTTGCGCCAAGGGGCGCGCGCAACCTGTAGCTTGCGCCAAAGAGCACGCACAATCTGTGGCGTGCGCCAAAGTGCGCAACGGAGAGGCCTCGCCCACGAGGGCTTCGGTAGGACCGAAGGGAGCAGAGGGGATAAGCCCTCGTGGGTCACCCCAGGGCATCAGGTCGACAGGACCAGTGTTGGACAGAGCAGAGGACTGGGGTTCCTCAAACCCTACGCCAGACGTGTGGCTCGCCTCTCCTATCTAGGGGGATGACAACCCACCACTGGTGCCGCTATGGTGGTGCAACTAACAGCATATGCCAAGGGGCAATGTGACGAGACCCGACCCATGTGGGCGTCAAATTGACCAAAGACCGAAGAAAGGACAGGCCCTCGGAGGCCGTGCCAGGTCGGCAGGACAGTTGTACCAGTAGAAAGCTGGAGAGCCTTGGGCCCAATGCTAGGCTCTAGGTCTGTTACTCCTTCCGAGGGGAGAGCCTCGAGCCAGGTTGACAGGACAACTGTACCATTAGAAAATTGGAGAGCCTCAGACCCAACGCCAGGCTCTAGGTCCGTCGCTTCTTCCGAGGGAAGAGCCGCGAGGCCCACGCTAGGGCCTGCGGCTGGTGCAGGCGCGTCCTGTCCAACTGTGCCCGCCGTGGCGAAGGAGGAGGGGGCCGGCTCGCATTGGTCAGGCGTAGGGGGTGACCCACGGAGGCCGGACATGGAGGGCCAGGCCTCGGGCGGTGGAGCCACGGGCTGAGGAGGCGATGGACGGACGATGTTTGGATACGAGCGGACCCACCAACGACCAATAAGAGCGAGTTGCTCTTCCGTCCAGTCGAGGGGGGCCGAGGATGGAAGGAGGATTCGCGAGGGGGGCTATCGCGGGGGCCACGTCCGGGGGAGATACAGGTGTCGACGATGCCTTCTCGGCCGGTGGCTGGGGGAAGAAAACTGGTCCCGGCCGGGTCTGAGGGACGAAAGCGGGCCTCCGACATCCGACGACCGGCGATGGGACGTCGACGGGGGGGGGAGGGAAGGAGGCTAGAACGCGACAGAGGGAGATGATCCGGGGGGAGAAGAGGGGAAGGGGGGAACAGACATTACATATATATATATATATATTGGTTTTGGTATAGGATATTAGCCTATGGAATAGTGAGTTGGTTTAGAATTTGACCTATAGGCCTAGTTAGGCAAGGTTTGACTAGTTAATTGACCAAGTTGACCAAAAGTCAACTTTGGGTCAAACTTGACCTAGAATTGACTCAAATAGACTTGAAATGACATGTTGACTTAAGTTTGACTTAAACCTAGGCTAATGGACTAGTTGACTTAGGTTTGACCTAGTTGACTAGAATGGTTGACCAGAGTTGATCAAGAGTTGACTTTGACATAGTTTGACTAGAATGGTTGACCAGAGTTGATCAAGAGTTGACTTTGACCTAAAATGACTTAAAATCATATAGAATGTATTGTAAACTTTATTTAATTCATATTAGACACTTTGTAACCTGTGTTGCTTTAAATAGGACTCTGTGACTCTAGTTTGGACATCTATTCATATCAGTTGTTCAGTTATCAGGCGAGTACATTCTCTGACCGTTTTATACTTGCTAGGACTTATATTCTTGCTATAGACTAATTTACTTGATGCTGACACGACGTTATCATGGATTAGTATTATATGGATCTTTTTATGCGATGTTATCTCCCTCGGGTGTATCGAATACATCATGTCATGTGCTTTTTACAAACATCATGTATTCCTTGGACTCTTATTATTCATGTACACTCATGTGCTCTCATGTACTCTCATGATCCATGAGCTTTATGTATAAACTATTCATGTACACTCATGTTCTTATGAGTTTCATGTATAAACCTTCATGTGCAATAACATAACATGTCTAGATCCTTGTGTATTGAATGGGGTATAGGAGAGTAGAAGTAGTCATGTGAATAATTCCAAAGTAGGTAATCATGTGCAAACTATGTAGCATAATCATGTGCAAATTTAAGCCGTTTATATAACCATCTTGTGCTCTAAATCACTTAGTTACTTACAGTTCTTATTTTTTCATATTTATATTTCCAGTTTACTAGATATCTCTTTTGCTCTTTATGTTTATTTCTTACAGCGTTTCATGTATTTTATTCTATAGCTTGCTTTACATTTCATGTCATGATATGAACTGTGTGAGAGATATGTTTTCGTTCCTGTCCTGATTGGACCTGTTGATAAAATATTACAAGTAACTTGGAGGATCACAACAATCCTAGAGGACACTAGTAGAGCTTGGAGTAGATGTCTAGAGTTTTGTTTATCTTATTTCTTGTTTGTCTTGGAGATGTATTTCATTTTAGATATTGAGATTTTGTGTTTGTTAAATACTTAACTTATTTATTTTGGTTGTATCCCTCTTGTGGATGTTATCTATTTCCTCATGCTGATTATCTACCTCTAGTTTTGTGATTGAGATTGTATCCTTCTGAGATTGTCCTCCGTTTGGAGATTATATCATATAGTGTTAGTTGCGATTGTGACCTAGAATATTGTTCTACCATCGATACTACGACGTAGGCTGGACGTACCCACTTCTCGTGCCCCTATACTGGGTGCGGGTCGTGACACGTTTTTAGTGGTAGCCCATGCAGGTCGATATTCGCATTTATGCTATATCATAGTAGCACAATGACTTAGTTGTACTACTATGAGCCTGGTATAGAGTATAGGAAGTAAGGTGTTAAAATGAGAGAATACTCAATCGTTAGAATTCTTCGAGAGATTCCTGGGACGACCCTTGAGAATCTCATTTTGAGCTTCGATTTGAAATCTTTTTCCCTTATTTTGATTCACCCTTACTCCTTGTTATTTAATTTGATTTTGATGGATTCTTTGTTGAATTTTGAATCTTGATGTTTGTTGTTGATTTTGATTTTTGTATTTAAATATATTTTATTTAAGGTATAACCTGATAACATATTTGATAAGGAAAGTAAGAAAGGTAAATGTCTGCCTTATTTATGGAGTTTTGAATTTATTGCAGTCATACTGGCTAGCATGACAAGGACATAGAGCCTGATTTTTGATATACTTATCCTAGTTATGGAATTTAGATTTTCTTGCAGCCATACCGGTTGGCATGGTAAGAATTCTAGATAACATGATTACAGGATGTATGCCTTTGTTACAGACTCTATCGTTTATTGCAGCTATGCTTACTGACGTGGCAAAATTCTGACAACATGATTTCAGGAAGACGTGTATGGTATCAGATTATATTTTAAGTTGGTTTATTTCTTTTAAACAGATGAGCAAGAACATGTTTTATCATTATTTCTTTCCTTGCCATTATTTTCTTGTATTACTATCATTCCTCGTCTTAAAATTAACTCTGTCCTAATTAGATCAATCACCTATCTCGTATCTAATTCTGTCAGCTATAATTTGAAACCTTTAAAGGTCGAAGAAGTAACGTAAATATTCTAGCTCGAAAAAGATGTAATTTGTTATCTTATGATAATCTAGCTAGGAATATAATATGATGGACCTTGATATAGAATTTTGAGATAGAGATGTGGTAAAGATTGGTAATGAAATTAAGAGATCAATATTATCAATTAGAAACGATCACACATAGAAAAATATTTTGGATATAAATAATTCATAGATGAATTTTATAACTGATGATGATATTCGAGATCGACTTACTTTTGAGGGCTTGGATAAATTTTTTTGCTATTGATTCTTGAGACGTTTCACTTTAAGGCTATGATGTTAAATTTAGGGATTTAGTAATGGAGAAGAGATTTTTAACTGTATTCGATGATAATACGAAATTGAACAAAGATATTTTAAGAAAATGGCTTGGAACAGAAGAACACAAGGATCTTGAGTTAACGAAAATTTAGAGATTTTGTAAAAAATTTAAATTTAAGGAAAATGATATTGGAAGGTATACGTTGAAGAAAATATGAAGGATGATTTTATAATGGAGAATGAGTTTTGTAAGGTCTAGTGGGTTTAGATTTGAATAACACAAGGAGAGTAATTTGAAAAGTTCAAGGATTTCATAAAACTTGATTTAGAGGTTTCGGATCCAATTTAGGACAAGGTGGAAGAATTTGGATTTAAAGATGATTAAGTGGTTAGTATTGAGTGCTAATAAATAAAAGGGTATGCTTCATGAGTAATATTTTGGAATTTAGGAATTGAGCCTATGATGATCATGACAAGGTCCAATCTTCATGATGAAAGGGTATAAATTCTTGGTGGTAGTCATATAAAGGTTAATTTTTATATTTGGACTTATGAGATAAAAAAATGATTGGCAAATGATGATAAGATAAACTTTATGGTATTAGAGAGATGATTAACTTGACTTCCCTATGAAATCTTGTCTTTTGTTTTCCCTATCAAAAGGAGGAAATTGACTTATTTCTATATCCTTGAATCATCCTTTAAGTTTTCAATATCGTTGAATCCTAACTCCCTTGATCACGACCAATCGACTTTGGTCATCTTTTCTTATCATATTAATATCTTGGGTCGTACTCAATTGAATTAAATTTAATTGTGACCTGGATTTCCATCATTGGATGCTCGTGCTCAGACTTCAACGACCTTGTTCTCCGTCTTGCCCAGATCCTGATTTACCCAGAAATTGATCAACTTAGATCGTGTTGAGACTATTTTTTATATATATATCGTGATTGGATTTTAATGCTATTACCCCTCGTGCTTTAACTTTAGATTTGATCATCTTTGGAATAGTAACCCTTTATAGTTAATTATCAGTTTTTTACCAGTTTTTATATAAGATGGTAGACTGTCTTACAGCCTTGATGATTTGTTCCTTCTTTATCTTTTCTAGTTTGACTCCCATGACCAGAGCCTGTCCCTTGAGCATAGCTGCAGTTTTAGATATGACTGGAAGAATGTTTTTAACCTCCTATTGCTCGGGAGGTAGTGATCCCTCTGATTGACCAGAAGGAAGAGGCACCTTCTGCTATTGAGGAGGTAGTAGCAGCCTCACCAGAGGGTTTTTCTCCATCTTTTATCATTCAAGAGAGAGCTGCAGTTTTACCTGAGACCGAGAGCCTTCCTGTGCCTCATGGAGTGGTACACCATACCATTCCTGATGGAGCTCAGATAATTGGACTTCTTCAGGATGTATTAGAGATACAGAGAGTTCAGGCTGAGATCATGAAAGAGCAGAGTCATATAATCCAACTGTTGTGGGACTTCATGCATTTAAGAGGAGAGCCTAGTCCTAAGAGGGCAGGGAGTAGTGTATACCCAGAGCTTCAGGAGTACCCAAACTTTCAGCCTAGACCATCCTACCCAGTCCAAATTCCTATCCAGCAGAGGCCAGTTGAACAAGTGCCTACATGTGCTTATTATAGGAAGCCTGGTCATATGTGGGACTACTGTAGGAGAAGACAAAAGTCGTGCTTGTTTTGTGGGTCAACTGCACATATGATACGAGACTGCCCTACTGCACCTGCCCTAGTCGAGGCTCCACCTCCAGGAGAGAGTTCCAACCATCAGACCTAGTTGGAGGTGAGTTTTGACCTAAACCTTAGCATATCTTTGATGATTGATACACCCTAGATTGCTTGTATGATTTGATACCTTATGACTATTTTGATCTAATATTACTAGTATACCTAGTTGAGACTTTCAACTGCTACTGTATGCCATGACCCTGTTTGCTATTCTTTTAAATTGCATGATTTAGATAAAAAAAATTTAAGACCTTGATTGTTGGAAGATTAACCTAGGAGTACTACCAACCTTTAATTTTGAGGATGAAATTATTTTAAGGAGGGTATATTTGTAACCACTAGTTTTCTAAAATAAGGGTATTTTGTTAATTATATGAATTTTTTTTGAATTTTTGGATTATTTTATAATAATTTAATTGGTGTTTTGTGTTGATAGTTGGTTTAACCTTAGCTAACCACGATTAGAGACTAACCATGACATTAGAAAACTAATTATCTAGTTAGATTTGAATTTTGAGTTATAGTCCTAATTAGGAAACTTTTTGAATTGGTTTATAGGGTTTTAAGTTATTTGGCTTTTAAGACTTTTTGCTAAAAGGCTTTCTAAATAACTTAAGGAGTTTTTGGCCCCTACCTAAACCCTAACCATAACCCTACAAGTGTGGCCGGCCAAAACAGCCCCCCCTCTCTTTATATTCATGTGTAGCCACCAAGCCTCCTTTACAAACCCTAATTTCGCCAATTCTCAAAATAGCCTATCTTTCTCATCTCTCATCCGATTTGGACCAAATGAATTGCGTTGTGATCCTTGGGAGGAGAGGAACTTGTTGGAGGCTTGCTAGAAAAGAGTTGGAGGCATTTGACCGTAGAAATTTGAGTGTCGAGGCATCTTGGAGACTTTTGTATTGAGATTCCAACTCTCAATAGGTAAATGCTTCTAAACCCCTTTTAATTCTGATTTTTCTTTATAGGAGCATGCATCTAGGTATCCTAGACCTATAGATGTAGTTTGGTTAGATTTTGTGTCTGTTTGATATGTGTATCGGATACGTGTTGGTGTATGTTAACATGTGTTTGATGAAATGCCTCTTAGAAATAAGAGCTATTATTTTTCAAAACAAATTTCATATATTTGTAGCCCTATACGAGGGGATTCCAAAACATTTTTTTGTTATTTTTCGACATTGTTTTCGTATCCAAATAGGACACGGGGACGTAGCACGAGGTCCCGTGCACAACCCGTGCATTGTCCTATATCCTGAGTGTCATAACTCGATGGATATGACACGGTTTGGCGTAAATTTTTGTGGATATGTGGGGGCAACCTCTGCCCACATGCTCGTAAAATTTCATGAAGTTTCGTTGAGTGTGCACGAAGATATCGCACATGCAATGATTCGGCTGACACCATGCACTCGCGCACAACCCTCCCCGATACGCACTTTTATCTTTGACACGAGGACACGAAGACTCAAGGCAAGGTGTCCAACACCTAGCCCTATACCTAGGCTATCCTTGGACATGAGCATGTGACATGTGGACGTGTGTGTCGTGTCCTAAGTAGGCCGACACCTCCCCACGAGGCCACGCGCACATGCGCGAGCAGTCCAATTCTGATATGTGTATGGACACGCAACACGGCATGACTTGGACATGTTACAGATACCTGGACACGTACCCAAACACCCTACCTACCCTCTGGCATGAGCACGAGGTTTTTTGATGGACACGGCGAGTCCTATGATGATCGACACACCCCGTACACGTGCACGAGCACCGTTTCGGATACGCACTGTTAGGACACAATTTGGACACGATTTTGACTTGGCTTAGACCCGAGCACGTCACACGTATACACCCCCTCCCTGTTTTTCAGTTTGTACGAGGTTTGGATGTGTATGTGGGATTTCAGGTATCAAGTTGGATTTCGTGTGTTATGTTGAGTTGTGTTGTGTGTGTCGGATTTTGACACTTGAGTTTAACTTGGTTTTGGACACTTGGGTTTGATCACAAATCTTAAATTTAGTTTGGTCGATATCGTTTTAGACCTATACTTGGTTTGATTTCACTTTACCTCTGGGTTCACCTTCTAGGTATATTTATATATATAGCCTATATATATATATATATATATATATAAGTATATATAGAGTTGGTGTATATATATATATATATATATATATATATATATATATACATACCTATTCCTATTTTGGTTTTGAGGTCGATCTCGATCCTGAGATTTGGATTTGCTTCCAAGTTCACATCATACATATATATATATATATATATATATATATATATATATATATATATATATATATATATATATATATATATATATATATATATATATATATATATCGATCCTGAGATGTATATATATATATATATATCCTGAGATGGATATATATATATATATTTTTTATATATATATATATATATATATATATATATATATATCGATCCTGAGATTTGGATTTGCTTCCAAGTTCACATTATACATATATATATATATATATATATATATATATATATATATATATATATATATATATATATATATATTTGTATGATGTGAACTTGGAAGCAAATATATATATATATATATATATATATATATATATATATATATATATATATATATATATCCTGAGATTTGGATTTGCTTCCAAGTTCACATCATACATATATATATATATATATATATATATATATATATATATATATATATATGTATGATGTGAACTTGGAAGCAAATCCAAATCTCAGGATATATATATATATATATATATATATATATATATATATATATATATATATATATAAAGCAAAAGGACTTTTATTGATGTATCAGGCACAAAATATCGAAGCCTATACAAGTAAGCGCGCCAAGCGCGAAGAAATAACAAAACCTAATAGCTTAAACCGTGCACCAAAGGGCGCGTCAAACGTGGCTAGAGCAAAGCCTGCCAAAATCGATCCGAAGAGTGGGGGCAACGACTCCTGAGTTTAAGAATTTGTCGGAGGACTTCGCGAATCAGTTGGGCTGGGTTGTATTGGCGGCCTTCATACCTGAATTTGTTCTGGTTCTTCCAGAGTACCTAAATTCCAGCGGCTGCGGCGATCTGATGGCTATAGGAGTCACCCCAGTTGTCCAGGAGATCGTGAAGCCCCCGGGCCGATGCCTCTTCCTGCAACAGCGAGAAAGGTCGCACCAAATCTAAGTAGCAAGATCTCCAGAGAGCAGGATGTGTCCAGCTATTTCTGATTTGTGAAAGGTACAACAGTGGCAGCTGGATGCAAGGCTGAAGCCGGTGGTGGTTAGGGAATCGTCGTTCGGAAGCTTCCTGCGCTGATCTCTCCAGATCAGAAAAGATCAGTTGTTGGGGATGCATGATTGCCAAAATGGAGCGATCAGTAGGGACGACACGCCGCCGTCCCCCACCTCGCGCCTGGCAGAGGCTATCGTGAATGAACCTCCGACGGTGGGGGTCCAAATCAATACGTCTTCGAGATCGTTGATCCGAACGTCCATGGCGGCCAGCTCGGTCGTCGCCTCTGGCCCAATCCACTCTCTGATCCGTTCCCATCTCCAACCAGATGCGGGGGTCCCAAAGATCACGGATCGTACAGTTAGGAGGGCGTTCGGAGATAGTTGGTAGACCGCGTTACCGATCCACCTTTCGTGGCAAGGCGACGAGTTGCCGTTGCCAAGTCGCATACAGATAAGGGGTTCAGCTAGCTGACAGCCATCAAGAATACGGCGCCAGGATGAGGAGGAACGATTGTTGGCAACGACCCTCGCTGGGTTAGAGTGTTGGCAGTATCTAGCTTTCATGAACCGCATCCAGATAGAGTTATGCGATCTCAACTTCCACCACAATTTCATAGAGCAGGCGTCCATGATGTGTGATAATTTAATGAAGCTGAGACCCCCTCGTCCGTAGGTTTGGCCATCGTGTCCCAGCTGGCCCAGTGGTGCTTATCCTTACCATCTTGATGACCCTAGAAAAAGTTGGCGAAGAGCGCCTCTAAGGAGGATAGAACCTTCGAAGGCGGATAGCAGACGGCCAGGGTGTAGATTGGGATGGAGGATAGAACGTGCTTGATGAGGATCATCTTATCGCCTGAAGATAGGGTCGCGTTGTGCCATCCCTCGATCTTCTTCCTCGTCTTGTTAACAAGCCCGCCGAAGATGCCCAAATTAGATCTGCCGTAGACCAATGGGCAGCCCAGGTAGGTGAACGGTGGGTATGCGGTGGAGAAGGAGGTGAGATTGGTGAGAGTGGCCGATGGCTCCTGTCGGCTTTGTGGTGGGTATAGATGACACTTTTGTCGCGGTTGATCCGTTGTCCGGAACATCTGGTATATTTCTCAAGGATGCTACTGACCACCTCCACTGATCCGACTTCACCGGAGGAGAAGATGATGATGTCGTCAGCGTAGGTCACGTGAGTGATTAGAGGACAGCCGGCGGTGGTATGAAAGTGGTGGAATATGGGATGTTGACCATGCTACTAAGGTTTATATATATATATATATATATATATATATATATATATATATGTGTGTGTGTGTGTGTGTACACGCACGCACGCACACACACACACACACACACACACACACACACACACACACACACACATATATATATATATATATATATATATTGAAGCAATGTGTACTTGTGGCGAACTCGCCTCCACTAGGGATCGAACTCACGACCACTTGGGCCGCATGCATCTCTATTAACCACTAGGCTAGAGGTCATTTGCATATATATATATATATATATATATATATATATATATATATATATATATATCTTGAGCTCCCGATCCTCCATGGCCCTGTACTGAGTTCCCGGTGGCTCCGGCCACCCTGCCGGCACGGGACGACCCCCACGGCCGCCCCGACCTCCCCGTCCAGCATGTCTCGTCGACAGTTATCCGCCCGAGTCCCTCCCCCTCGGGTCCATCCCCAGACCACCAGCCTCTACCCCTTGCTCGAGAGGCCGCGGTCGGCCCTGCGGCCGCTGTAGAGCGTCGCCCGGCCTCTGGGCCCCCGGTAGATCAGCTGCGCCTTGTCACGGGGACGCCGTCCCCCCGGCTTTTGGCCACACCGTGTGCTTCCAATCACCCTCCGCCACAGTTCGATCGGGCGGGGCGTCCTTCCTGCCGGTCGGCACCGCCACCTCCGCCTCCGGGCGTGGACGCGCCCTTTCGGTTCTCTATCCTCTCGTTCCTACATATTTTTCCCGCCCAGAAGCTCCCCAAGTTTAAATTTCAAACTCCTCTTTTGATTTCCCCCCACCTCTATAGCTCTGGCTGAGTCAGACTCTAGACTGTGCGCCCATAAGCTTTCTCTAGAACCCAGCCTATGCGCTCAAGTTGGCCAACCTGGCGTCCCAACCCCATGCGCATATTACGGATTGGGTGACCCCTTATGCGCCCACTCCCGTCATGTTGCTGGGTGTCCTTGTGCCTTCTTACGCTGCAGCTCCACGCCTATTCTTCGTGCATATGGTCACCAGTCGTATGTTGGTGCGAGCCCCTGCGCCTACTTTGTAGGTGACTCATACACCCCCCTTACGGAGCTCACCTTTGCACCCAACCCCCCTCTGCTTGCCTCGGTCAACCGACATCTGTGGGCGCATACCGCAGCCCCAACCCCTTATGTGCCCACTTCCTAGAGTTTGCTTGCGCCCACAGCAACAATTGCACCCCCTCTCTTGGCGCATGGTGCTGCCTCCGACGTGGCCTATGCGCCCTCTGCCTGTCAGCCGATGCGGGCCCCCCTTGCCGGGTGACGCCCGTCATGCGTCGACGGATTTGCGTATATTCATGTTTGTTTCCTCCACGTGGAGGACACCATCCTAAATAGCTACCTCCGCTCCTCCCATTCCGTCTGCATAACTCAATCAGAACCTTCTCCTCCACCCAGTTTGTTACCGGATGATCCGATCCATCCATCCGAATCCAAGGCCATCACAGGCCACACCCTCCAGTCCGGTACGCCCTCCTTCGCCGACGTGATTACATCTTCCCCACCTCCCCCGCCAACCTATCCAATCATCGAGGTGGCCCTCCCTGTGGCTGATCATCCCTCTTCATCAGACCCCAACAACATCTCCGTGCACTTCTTCGCGGCTGATCTCTCGAATCTGTCAGCCTCTCTGTCGGGCACCTACGTCATGCTCTTCACCCCTACCTGTCCTAAGATCAACCGGGTCAAGGAAGCGGTTAACGCCTGGGGCCTCGCTCCGAAATTCAGCCTCGCCCCCCTCGACCCTAAATGCATCCTCTTGCATACATCGTCAAGTTCCGATGATAAAGCCGTCCGAAGTCACTTCTCAGACCGAATAGGAAAACATCTCTTCAAGATGGACAAGTAGGCTCCCGAAGTCGTCTCTCCTGCCTCTACGATCGTGTCCACTTGGGTCATATTCCCGAAGCTCCCTCTCCTCTGTTTCGCACCAGCGGTACTACAACAGATTATCGATTCCTTCGGCACACTTGTCTCTTTGGCAGATGAAACCTGATTCATTTCCAAAGGTCATTACGCCAGACTTTGCATGGAGATCGACTCTTCCAGAGGGATACCGACGAGCATTCAAATCGATCTAGGCGGAAAGACCCACACTCAGCATATCATTTACGATCGGCGCCTCTATGCCTATTCTGCACGTCCATAAAAGAGAAGGTCCACCGTCAGTCCTGCCTTCCGCCGCTCCTCATCTCCTTTAGAGCACACCCACTCGGCTCCTCATCAGGATCCAGATCGCCATACCCCTCTTCGATCGCTGAACATCTACATTGCGTCGGTCAGCACCGTCAATCTCTCGAAGCTCCCCTCAACCTCCTCGGATATCCCCACATCCGCATTGGCTCCAAACCATCCTTCTGCCAACTTCTCGGAGAGGATATCTGTCACCCGCCATGATCTCCTCTACCGATCCTGCCAACATCCCAACCAGGACACCTCCGATGCTACGGCCACTACAGTATTTTCTCTGGTACGTCAGCAGGAGACCTCTGATTTCTCCGAGGACGCGGAACCACATCCTTTCATAGGGCCCCAACCGCAGCCCCTCTACGTCGAGCCCCTAACGAAGTCCCCATCTCGAGCTCATCACCCCTCGCTGGTCCCGTCGATTTGGATCCAGCAACCAAACTAGATAACGCCGTTGATGCCCTAGCATCGTCGCTCAGTGAATCCCCAATCCAATATCGTGATTTTTTTTGAGAGAATTGCTATGCCTGCTCCCCGGAAGAGTCACTCGGGAACTCCACGTCTTTTGCAACATGGACGAAAACCCCAATAGCTTACGCGATCCTATCCAGAATGCTAGAGGTCGAGCAGGCCCTTGATGCGGCTCGGGGCATTCATAACAACGAACACATCAACCTGGAGACGTATTTTGCTAAATTATTCCCGAATATCAAGCGGCTCAACGAACGCGGGAGGTGCAGCCTAAGCTGACAGCTACACAGTTTGCAGTGGTGCAGGTCCCGCCTAGGTGCGCTCCTCGGATGGGGAAGAAGCAGTTCCCGCTCTTTAAGTATGCTCTTAGTTGGGCTGGACAGGTGCTCCCGTCCCCTTTCCCCCCGCACCCCTCTTCTTTTTGTTCCCTCCCCGGATCTCTCGGGTGGTTGCGCTTCCTCGTATTTTGCTTTGTAGGTAGGCTCTCCCGAGTGGAGG